>OX463244.1:147334434-147349434 GCA_949820135.1 Sylvilagus floridanus | reverse complement strand
CCTAACCCGAGCCCTAAACCTAACCCTAGCCCTAAACCTAGCCCTATCCCAAGCCCTAGCCCTAGCCCTAAACCTAAACCTAACCCTAGACCTAGCAATAGCCCTAGCCCTAGCCCTAACCCTAACCCTAACCCTAGCCCTAACCCTAGCCCTAGGCCTAGCCCTAGCCCTAGCCCTAACCCAAACCCTAACCCTAGCCCTAGCCCTAACCCTAGCCCTGACCCTAGCCCTAGCCCTAACTCTAACCCTAACCCTAACCCTAACCCTAACCCTTGCCCTAGCACTAGTCATAGTACTAGACCTAGCCCTAGCCCTAGCCGTAACCCTAACTCTAACCCTAGCCCTAACCCTAACCCTCACCCTAACCCTAACCTTAACGCTTACCCGAGCCCTAGCCCGAACCCTAAACCTAAACCTAACCCTAGCCCTAACCCTAGCCCTAGCCATAACCCTAACCCTAACCCTAACCCTAGCCCTAGCCCTAGACCTAGCCCTAGCCCTAGCCCTAGCCCTAACACTAACCCTAACACTAACCCTAACCCTAACCCTAACCCTATCCCTAGCCCGAACCCTAAACATAGCCCGAGCCCTAACCCTAAACCTAACCCTAACCCTAGCCCTAGCCCTAGCCTTAGCCCTAGACCTAGCCCTAGCCCTAGGCCTAAACCTAACCATAACTCTAAACCTAACCCTAGCCCTAACCCTAAACCTAGCCGTAGCCCTAGCCCTAGCCCTAGCCCTAGCCCTAACCCTACACTTAACCCTAGCCCTAGCCCTAGCCCTAGCCCTAGAACTAGCCCTAGCCCTAGCCCTAGAACTATCCCTAGCCCTAGTCCTAGCCCTAGCCCTAAACCTAACCCTAAACCTGACCCTAACTGTAGCACTAACCCTAAACCTAACCCTAGCCCGAGCCCTAGCCCTAGCCCTAACCCTAACCCTAACACTAGCCCTAGCCCTTAACCTAGCCCTAGCTCTAGCCCTTACCCTAACCCTAACCCTAGCCCTAGTCCTAGCCCTAAACCTAAACCTAACCCTTACCCTAGCACTAACCCTAACCCTAAACCTAGCCCTAGCCCTAGCCCTAACCGTAACCCTAACCCTAACCCTAGCCCTAACCCTAAACCTAGCCCTAATCCTAAACCTAACCCTAACCCTAGCCCTAGCCCTAAATCTAGCCCTAGCCCTAACCCTAACCCTAACCATAGCCCTAGCCCAAGCCCTAGCCCTAGCCCTAATTCTAGGCTTAACCCTATCCGTAACCAAAACCCTAGTCCTAGACCTAGCCCTAGCCCTACCCCAAGCCCTAATCCTAACCCTAACCCTAGCCCTAGCCCTAGCACTAACCCTAACCCGAACCCTAACCCTAGCCCTAGACCTAACCCTAACCCTAACCCTAACCCTAACCCTAACACTAACCATAAACCTAACCCTAGCCCTAGCCCTAAACCTGACCCTAAACCTAACCTTAACCCTAGCACTAACCCTAAACCTAACCCTAGCTCTAGCCCTAGCCCTAGCGCTATCCCTAGGCCTAAACCTAACCATAACCCTAACCCTAACGCTAGCCCTAACCCTAACCCTAGACCTAGCCCTAGCCTTAGGCCTAACCCTAACCCAAACCCTAGCCCTAGCCCTAGCCCTAGCCCTAGTCTAGACCTAGCCCTAGCACTAGCCCTAGCCCTAGCCCTAACCCTAGTCCTAGCCCTAGCCCTAGCCCTAGCCCTAGCCCTAATCCTAACCCTAAACCTAGCCCTAGCCCTAGCACTAACACTAGCCCTAACCCTAACACTAACCCTAACCCTAACCCTAACCATAGCCCTAGCCCTAACCCTAACCCTAACCCAAGCCCTAGCCCTAGCCCTAGTCTAGACTTAGCCCTAGCCCTAGCCCTAACCCTAACCCTAAACCTAGCCCTAGACCTAACCCTAACCCTAACCCTAACCCTAACACTAAAGCTAACCCAAACCATAGCCCTAGCCCAAACCCTAACCCTAACCCTAACCCTAACCCTAGCCCTAGCCCTAGCCCTAGTCTAGACTTAGCCCTAACCCTAGCCCTAGCCTTAGCCCTAACCCTAACCCTACCCTAACCCTAGCCCTAGCCCTAGCCCTAGCCCTAGCCCTAGCCCAAGCCCTAATCCTAACCCTAACATTAAACCTAGCCCTTGCCCTAGCCCTAGAACTAGCCCTAGCCCTAGCCCTAGCCCTAGGCCTAAACCTAACCGTAACTCTAAAACTAACCCTAGCCCTAACCCTAACCCTAGCCGTAGCCCTAGCCCTGGCACTAGCCCTAACACTAAACTTAACCCTGGTCCTAGCCCTAGCCCTAGTGCTAGACCTAGCCCTAGCCCTACCCCAAGCCCTAATCCTAACCCTAACCCTAGCACTACCCCTAGCACTAACCCTAACCCGAACCCTAACCCTAGACCTCGACCTAACCCTAACCCTAACCCTAACCCTAACCCTAACACTAACCCTAACCCTAGCCCTAGCCCTAACCCTGACCCTAACCCTAACCTTAACGCTAGCACTAACCCTAAACCTAACCCTAGCCCTAGCCCTAGCCCTAGCCCTATCCCTAGGCCTAAACCTAACCATAACCCTAACCCTAACTCTAGCCCTAAACCATCCCTAGACCTAGCCCTAGCCTTAGCCCTAACCCTAACCCAAACGCTAGCCCTAACCCTAGCCCTAGTCTAGACCTAGCCCTAGCACTAGCCCTAGCCCTAGCCCTAACCCTGGTCCTATACCAAGCCCTAGCCCTAGCCCTAACCCTAACCCTAAACCTAGCCCTAGCCCTAGCACTAACACTAACCCTAACCCTAACACTAACCCTAACCCTAACCCTAACCCTAGCCCTAGCCCTAACCCTAACACTAACCCTAACCCAAGCCCTAGCCCTAGCCCTAGTCTAGACTTAGCCCTAGGCCTAGCCCTAACCATAACCCTAAACCTAGCCCTAGACCTAACCCTAACCCTAACCCTAGCCCTAGCCCTAGCCCTAGTCTAGACTTAGCCCTAACCCTAGCCCTAGCCTTAGCCCTAACCCTAACCCTACCCTAACCCTAGCCCTAGCCCTAGCCCTAGCCCTAGCCCAAGCCCTAATCCTAACCCTAACATTAAACCTAGCCCTTGCCCTAGCCCTAGAACTAGCCCTAGCCCTAGCCCTAGCCCTAGGCCTAAACCTAACCATAACTCTAAAACTAACCCTAGCCCTAACCCTAACCCTAGCCGTAGCCCTAGCCCTGGCACTAGCCCTAACCCTAAACTTAACCCTGGTCCTAGCCCTAGCCCTAGTGCTAGACCTAGCCCTAGCCCTACCCCAAGCCCTAATCCTAACCCTAACCCTAGCACTACCCCTAGCACTAACCCTAACCCGAACCCTAACCCTAGACCTCGACCTAACCCTAACCCTAACCCTAACCCTAACACTAACCCTAACCCTAGCCCTAGCCCTAACCCTGACCCTAACCCTAACCTTAACGCTAGCACTAACCCTAAACCTAACCCTAGCCCTAGCCCTAGCCCTAGCCCTATCCCTAGGCCTAAACCTAACCATAACCCTAACCCTAACTCTAGCCCTAAACCATCCCTAGACCTAGCCCTAGCCTTAGCCCTAACCCTAACCCAAACGCTAGCCCTAACCCTAGCCCTAGTCTAGACCTAGCCCTAGCACTAGCCCTAGCCCTAGCCCTAACCCTGGTCCTATACCAAGCCCTAGCCCTAGCCCTAACCCTAACCCTAAACCTAGCCCTAGCCCTAGCACTAACACTAACCCTAACCCTAACACTAACCCTAACCCTAACCCTAACCCTAGCCCTAGCCCTAACCCTAACACTAACCCTAACCCAAGCCCTAGCCCTAGCCCTAGTCTAGACTTAGCCCTAGGCCTAGCCCTAACCATAACCCTAAACCTAGCCCTAGACCTAACCCTAACCCTAACCCTAACCCTAACCCTAGCCCTAGCCCTAGCCCTAGTCTAGACTTAGCCCTAACCCTAGCCCTAGCCTTAGCCCTAACCCTAACCCTACCCTAACCCTAGCCCTAGCCCTAGCCCTAGCCCTAGCCCAAGCCCTAATCCTAACCCTAACATTAAACCTAGCCCTTGCCCTAGCCCTAGAACTAGCCCTAGCCCTAGCCCTAGCCCTAGGCCTAAACCTAACCATAACTCTAAAACTAACCCTAGCCCTAACCCTAACCCTAGCCGTAGCCCTAGCCCTGGCACTAGCCCTAACCCTAAACTTAACCCTGGTCCTAGCCCTAGCCCTAGTGCTAGACCTAGCCCTAGCCCTACCCCAAGCCCTAATCCTAACCCTAACCCTAGCACTACCCCTAGCACTAACCCTAACCCGAACCCTAACCCTAGACCTCGACCTAACCCTAACCCTAACCCTAACCCTAGACCTAGACCTAGCCCTAGCCCTAGCCCTAGCCCTAACCCTAACCCTGACCCTAACCCTAACCTTAACGCTAGCACTAACCCTAAGCCAAACCCTAGCCCTAGACCTAGCCCTACCCCTAGACCTAGCCCTAACCAAAACCCTAACCCTAGCCCTAGCCCTAGCACTAACCCTAACCCGAACCCTAACCCTAGCCCTAGACCTAACCCTAACCCTAACCCAAACCCTAACACTAACCCTAACCCTAACCCTAGCCCTAGCCCTTACCCTGACCCTAACCCTAACCCTAGCACTAACCCTAACCCTAACCCTAGTCTAGCCCTAGCCCTAGCCCTAGCCCTAGGCCTAAACCTAACCATAACACTGACCCTAACTCTAGCCCTAACCCTAACCCTAGCCATAGCCATAGCCTTAGCCCTAACCCTAACCCTAACACTAACCCTAAACCTAACCCTAAACCTATCCCTAGCCCTAACCCTAACATAGCCCTAGCCCTAAACCTATCCCTAACCCAAACCCTAGCACTAGCCCTAGCCCTAGTCTATGCCTAGCCCTACCCCTATACCTAGCCCTAGCCCTAACCCTAACCCTAGTCCTAGCCCTATCCCTAGCCCTAGCCCTAGCCCTAACCCTAACACTAACCCTAATCCTAGCCATAGCCCTAGCACTAACACTAACCCTAACCCTAACACTAACCCTAACCCTAACCCTAACCCTAGCCCTAGCCTTAACCCTAACCCTAACCCTAACCCTAGCCCTGCCCTAGACCTAGTCTAGACTTAGCCCTACCCTAGCCCTAACCCTAACCCTAAACCGAACCCTAGACCTAACCCTAACCCTAACCCTAACCCTAACACTAACCCTAACCCTAACACTAGGCCTAGCACTAACCCTAACCCTAACCCTAACCGTAAACCTAGCCCTAGCCCTAGCCGTAGTCTAGACTTAGCCCTAGCCCTAGCCCTAGCCCTAGCCCTAACCCTAACCCTAACCCTAGCCCTAGCCCTAGCCCTAGCCCTAGCCCTAGCCCTAGCCCTAACCCTAACCCTAACCTTAAACCTAGCCCTTGCCCTAGCCCTAGAACTAGCCCTAGCCCTAGCCCTAGACCTAAACCTAACACTAATCCTAACCCTAACCCTAGCCCTAGCCTTAGCCATAGACCTAGCCCTAGCACTAGGCCTAAAACTAACCATAACTCTAAACCTAACCCTAGCCCTAACCCTAACCTTAGCCGTAAACCCTAGCCCTAGTGCTAGCCCTAACCCTAAACTTAACCGTAGCCCTAGCCCTAGCCCTGGCGCTAGAACTAGCCCTAGCCGTAGCCCTAGCCCTAGCCCTAGCCCTAACCCTAAACCTAATCCTAGCCCTAACCCTAACCCTAAGCCTAACCCTAACCCTAGCACTAACCCTAACCCTAACCCTAGCCCTAGTCCTAGCCCTAGACCTAGCCCTAGCCCTAGCCCTAGTCCTTGCCCTAAAACTAGCCCTAGCCCTAGCCCTAGCCCCAGTCCTAACTCTAACCCTAACCCTAACCCTAACCCTAGCACTAACCCTAACCCTAACCCTAGCCCCAGGCTTAAACCTAACCCTAACCATAACCCTAGCACTAAGCCTAAAACAAACCCTAGCCCTTACACGAGCCCTAGCCCTAGCCCTAGCCCTAATCCTAACCCTAACCCTAGCCCTAACCTTAGCCCTAGTCCTAGCCCTAAACCTAACCCTAACGCTAACCCTAAACTTAACCCTAGCCCTAGCCCTAGCCCTTGCCCTAGAACTAGACCTAGCCCTAGCCCTAGCCCTAACCCTAACGCTAACCCTAACCCTAACCCTAACCCTATCTCTATCCCTAACCCTAACCCTAGCCCTAGCCCTAACACTGGCCCAAACCCTAAACCTAACCATAACTCTAACCCTAACCCTAGCCCTAACCCTAACCCTAACCCTATCCCTAACCTTATCCCTAGCCCTAACCCTAACCCTAGCCCTAGCCCTAACCCTAACCCTAACCCTAGTCCTAGCCCTAGACCAAGCCCTAGCACTAGCCCTAGCCCTTACCCTAACCCTAACCCTAACCATAGCTCTAGCCCTAGCCCTAGACATAGCCCTAACTTTGCCCTAGCCCTAGCCCTAACTTAACCCTAGCCCTAACCCTAACCCTAACCATCACCCTAACCCTAGTCCTAGCCCTAGACTTAGCCCTAACCTTGCCCTAGCCCTAAACCTAACCCTAACCATAGCACTAACCCTAACCCTAACCCTAACCCTAGACCTAGACCTAGCCCTAGCCCTAGCCCTAGCCCTAACCCTAACCCTAACCCTAACCCTAACACTAGCCCTAACCCTAATCCTAGCCCTAGCCCTAAACCTAACCCTAACTCTAACCCTAGCCCTAGCCCTAGCCCAAGTCTAGCCCTAGCCCTAGACCTATCCCAAGCCTTCGCCCTAACCCTAACCCTAACCCTAGCATTAACCCTAACCCTAACCCTAGCCCTAGACCTAACCTAGCCCTAGCCCTAGTCCTAACCCTAACCCTAACCCTAACCCTAACCCTAGCCCTAAACCTAACCCTAGCCCTAGCCCTAACCCTAAACCTAACCCTAATCCTAGCCCTAGCCCTAGCCCTAGTCTAGCCATAGCCCTAGCCCTAGCCCAAGCCCAAGCCCTAGCCCTAACCCTAACCCTAACCCTAGCCCTAGCCCTAGCCCTAGCCCTAGCTCTAACCATAAACCTAGCACTAGCCCTAAAACTAGCCCTAGCCCTAACCCTAACACTAGCCCTAGCCCTAGCCCTAGCCATACACCTAACCCTAACCCTAACCCTAGCCCTAGCCCCAGCCCTAACCATAACCATAACCCTAACCCTAGCCCTAGCCCTAGCCATAGCCAAAGCCCTAACCTTGCCCTAGCCCTAGCGCTAGCCCTAGCCCTAGCCCTAGAACTAGCCCTAGGCCTAGCCCTAGCCCTAGCCCTAACCTTAACCCTAGCCCTAGCCCTAGCCCTAGACCTAGCCCTAGACCTAGCCCTAACCCTAACCCTAACCCTAACCCTAACACAAACCCAAGCCCTAGCCCTAACCTTAACCCTAGCCCTAGCCCTAGCCCTAACACTATCCCTAACCCTAACACTAACCCTAGCCCTAGCCCTAGCCCTAGCCCTTGCCGAAACCCTAACCCTAACCCTAGCCCTAGCCGTAGCCCTAGCCCTAGCCCTAGCCCTAACCATAACCCTAACCCTAGCCCTAACCCTAGCCATAGCCGTAGGCCCAGCACTAAACCTAACCCTAACCCTAACCTTAAGCCTATCCCTAGACCTAGCCCTAGCCCTAGCCCTAGCCCTAGTCTAGCCCTAGCCCTAGCCGTAGCCCTAGAACTAGCCGTAAACCTATCCCTAACCCTAGCCCTAGCCCTAGCCCTAGCCGTAACCCTAACCCTAAACCTAGCCCTAGCCCTAACCCTAACACTAACCCTAACCTTAAACCTAACCCTATCCCTAGCCCTAACCCTAACCCTAGCCCTAGACCTAACCCTAACCCTAACCTTAACCCTAGCCATAGCCCTAGCCCTAGTCTAGCCCTAGCCCTAGCCATAACCCTAACCCTAACCCTTGCCCTAGTCCTAGCCCTAGCCCTAGCCGTAGCCCTAGCCCTAGCCCTAGCCCTAACCCTAACCCTAGCCCTAGCCCTAACCCTAACCCTAACCCTAACCCTAGCCCTAGACCTAGACTTTGCACTAGACCTAGCCCTATCCCTGACCTTAACCCTAACCCTAGCCCTAGCTCTAGCCCTAGCCCTAGCCCTAGAACTTTCCCTAGCCCTAGCCCTAACCCTAAACTTAGCGCTGCCCTAACCCAAACCCTAACCCTAACGCTAGCCCTTCTCCTAGCCCTAGTCTAGCCCTAGCCCTAGCCGTACCCCTAGACATAGACGTAACCCTAAACCTAACCGTAGTCCTAGCCCTAGCCCTAGCCCTAGACCTAGCCATAACTTTAAACCTAACCCTAACCCTAAACTTAGCACTAACCCTAACCCTAACCCTAGCCATAGCCCTAACCCTAACCCTAACCCTAGCCATACCCTAATCCTAACCCTAACCCTAACCCTAGCACTAAGCCTAAACCTAACCCTAGGCCTAGCCCGAGCCCTAGCCCTAGCCCTAGCCCTAAACCTAACCCTCACCCTAACCTTAAACCTAGCCCTAGCCCTAGCACTTGCCCTAGAACTAGCCCTAGCCCTAGACCTAGTCCTAGCCCTAGCCCTAACCCTAACCCTAACACTAATCCTAGTACTAACCCTAACCCTAACCCTAGCCCTAGGCCTAAACTTAACCCTAATCCTAACCCTAACCCTAGCACTAACCCTAACCCTAACCCTAGACCTAGACCTAGCCCTAGCCCTAGCCCTAGCCCTAACCCTAACCCTAACCCTAGCCCTAGCCTAAGCCCTAGCCCTAGCCCTAAACCTAACCCTAACCCTAGCCCTAACCCTAACCCTAGCCCTAGCCCTAGCCCTAGACATAACCCTAACCCTAACCCAAGCTCTAGCCCTAGCCCTAACCCTAACCCTAGCCCTAACCCTAACCCTAACCCTAGCCCTAACCCTAACCCTAGCCCTAGCCCTAGCCCTAACCCTAACCCTAACCCTAACCCTAACCCTAATCCAATCCTAGCCCTAACCCTAAACCTAGCGCTAGCCCGAACCCTAGCCCAAGGCCTAAACCTAACCAGAACTCTAACCCTAACCCTAGCCCTAACCCTAACCCTAACCCTATCCCTACCCCTAACCGTAACCCTAGCCCTAGCCCTAACCCCAACCCTAACCCTAGCCCTAGCCCTAGCCCATATCTAGACCTAGCCCTATCTCTAGCCCTAACCCTAACCGTAACCCTTGCCCTAGCCCTAGCCCAATGCCTAAACCTAACCATACCCTAATCCTAACCCTAGCCCTAACACTAGCCCTAGCCCTAGCTCTAGACCTAGCCCTAACCCTAACACTAACCCTAACCCTAACAATAAACCTATCCCTATCCCTAACCCTAACCCTAGCCCTAGCCATAATCCAAACCCTAACCCTAACCCTATCCCCTCTCCTAGCCCTAGTCTAGCCGTAGACCTAGCCCTAGCCCTAGCCGTAACCCTAACACTAACTCTAGCCCTAGCCCTAGCCCTAGCCCTAGAACTAGCCCTAGCCCTAGCCCTAGCCCTAACCCTAACCCTAACCCAAACCCTAGCACTAACCCTAACCCTAACCCTAGCCCTAGCACTAGCCCTAGCCCTAGCCCTAGCCCTAGCCCTAACCATAACCCTATCCCTAGTCCTAACCCTAACCCTAGCCCTAGCCCTAGCCCTAGTCCATGCCCTAAACTAGTCCTCCCCTAGCCCTAGCCCCAGTCCTAACTCTAACCCTAACCCTAACCC
Organism: Sylvilagus floridanus; assembly: GCA_949820135.1. NCBI lineage: Eukaryota > Metazoa > Chordata > Mammalia > Lagomorpha > Leporidae > Sylvilagus > Sylvilagus floridanus. The sequence goes on along the minus strand of OX463244.1, from coordinate 147,339,624 downwards.
TAACCCTAGCACTAACCCTAACCCTAACCCTAGCCCTAGCGCTAAACCTAACCCTAACCCTAGCACTAAGCCTAAACCAAACCCTAGCCCTTACACGAGCCCTAGCCCTAGCCCTAGCCCTAATCCTAACCCTAGCCCTAACACTAGCCCTAGCCCTAGCCCTAAACCTAACCCTAACCCTAACCCTAAACTTAACCCTAGCCCTACCCTAGCCCTTGTCCAAGAACTAGACCTAGCCCTAGCCCTAGCCCTAACCCTAACGCTAACCCTAACCCTAAACCTATCTCTATCCCTAACCCTAACCCTAGCCCTAGCCCTAACCCTAACACTAACCCTAGTCCTAGCCCTAGCCCTAGCCCTAGCCATAGCCCTACCCTTGCCCTAGCCCTAGCCCTAACTTAACCCTAGCCCTAACCCTAACCCTAACACTCACCCTAACACAAACCCTAGCCCTAGCCCTAGACCTAGCCCTAGACCTAGCCCTAACCTTGCCCTAGCCCTAAACCTAACCCTAACCCTAGACTAACCCAAACCCTAACCCTAACCCTAGACCTAGACCTAGATCTAGCCCTAGCCCTAGCCCTAACCCTAACCCTAACCCTAACCCTAACCCTAACACTAGCCCTAACCCTAATCCTAGCCCTAGCCGTAAACCTAACCCTAACTCTAACCCTAGCCCTAGCCCTCGCCCAAGTCTAGCCCTAGCCCTAGCCCTATCCCAAGCCCTCGCCCTAACCCTAACCCTAACCCTAGCATTAACCCTAACCCTAACCCTAGCCCTAGACCTAACCTAGCCCTAGCCCTAGCCCTAACCCTAACCCTAACCCTAACCCTAGCCCTAACCCTAACCCTAACCCTAGCCCTAAACCTAACCCTAGCCCTAGCCCTAACCCTAACCCTAACCCTAGCCCTAGCCCTAGCCCTAACCCTAGCCCTAACCATAAACCTAGCACTAGCCCTAACCCTAGCCCTAGCCCTAACCCTAACACTAGCCCTAGCCTTAGCCCTAGCCCTAGCCATACACCTAACCCTAACCCTAACCCTAGCCCTAGCCCCAGCCCTAACCATAACCCTAACCCTTACCCTAGCCCTAGCCCTAGCCATAGCCGTAGCCCTAACCTTGCCCTAGCCCTAGCCCTAGCCCTAGCCCTAGCCCTAACCCTAACCCTAACCCTAGCCCTAAACCTAAACCTAGCACTAGCCCTAACCCTAACCCTAAACCTAACCCTAGCCCTAGACCTAGACCTAGCCCTAGACCTAGCCCTAACCCTAACCCTAACGATAGCCCTAGCGCTAGCCCTAGCCCTAGCCCTAGAACTAGCCCTAGGCCTAGCCCTAGCCCTAGCCCTAACCTTAACCCTAGCCCTAGCCCTAGACCTAGCCCTAGCCCTAGACCTAGCCCTAGACCTAGCCCTAACCCTAACCCTAACCCTAACACAAACCCTAGCCCTAGCCCTAGACCTAGCCCTAGACCTAGCCCTAACCCTAACCCTAACCCTAACACTAACCCTAGCCCTAGCCCTAGCCCTAGCCCTAGAACTAGCCCTAGGCCTAGCCCTAGCCCTAGCCCTAACCTTAACCCTAGCCCTAGCCCTAGACCTAGCCCTAGCCCTAGACCTAGCCCTAGACCTAGCCCTAACCCTAACCCTAACCCTAACACAAACCCAAGCCCTAGCCCTAGACCTAGCCCTAGACCTAGCCCTAACCCTAACCCTAACCCTAACACTAACCCTAGCCCTAGCCCTAGCCCTAGCTCTTGCTGAAACCCTAACCCTAACCCTAGCCCTAGCCATAGCCCTAGCCCTAGCCCTAGCCCTAACCATAACCCTAACCCTAGCCCTAACCCTAGCCATAGCCGTAGGCCCAGCCCTAAACCTAACCCTAACACTAACGTTAACAATATCCCTGGAGCTATCCCTAGCCCTAGCCCTAGAACTAGCCCTAGCCCTAGCCCTAGCCCTAGCCCTTACCCTAACCATAACCCTAACCCTAACCTTAGCACTAACCCTGACCGTAACCCTAGCCCTAGCCCTAGCCCTAGCCCTAACCCTAAACCTAACCATAACTCTAACCCTAACCCTAGCCCTAACCCTACCCTAACCCAATCCCTAACCTTATCCCTAGCCCTAAACCTAAACCTAGCCCTAGCCCTAACCCTAACCCTAACCCTAGCCCTAGCCCTAGCCCTAGTCTAGCCCTAGCCCTATTTCTAGCCCTAACCCTAGCCCAAGCCCTAGCCCTGGTCCAAGGCCTAAACCTAACCATAACCCTAACCCTAACCATAGCCCTAACCTTAGCCCTAGCCCTAGCTCTAGCCCTAGCCCTAGCCCTAACCCTAACACTAACCCTAACCCTAAACCTAACCCTAACCCTATCCCTAGCCCTAAGCCTAACCTTAGCTCTAGCCCTAACCCAAACCCTAACCCTAACCCTAGCACTTCTCCTAGCTCTAGTCTAGCCCTAGCCCTACCCATAGCCCTAGAACTAGCCGTAAACCTAACCCTAACCCTAGCCCTAGTTCTAACCCTAGCCCTAATCCTAACAAGAAAACTTGCCCTAGCCCTAACCCTAACCAAACCATAACACTTGCCCTAGCCCTAGCCATAGCCCTAGCCCTAGCCCTAGTCCTAGCCCTAACCCGAAACCTAGCCCTAACCCTAACCCTAGCCCTAGCCCTAGCCTTAGCCCTAGCCCAAACCCTAACACTAAAACTAACCCTAAACCTATCCCTATCCCTATCCCTAGCCCTAACCCTAACCCTAGCCCTAGCCCTAGCCCTTGTCCTAGTCTAGCCCTAGCCCTAGCCCTAGTCTAGCACTAAAACTATCCCTAACCCTAGCCCTAACCCTAAACCTAACCCTACCCCTAGCCCTAAACCTAACACTAGCCCTAGATCTAACCCTAACCCTAACCTTAACCCTAGCCCTAGCCCTTGCCCTAGTCTAGACCTAGCCCTAGCCCTAGCCCTAGCCCTAGCCCTAACCCTAAACCTAACCCTAGCCCTAGCCCTAACCCTAACACTAACCCTAACCCTTAACCTAACCCTATCACTAGCCCTAAACCTAACCATAGCCCTAGACCTAACCCTAACCCTAACCTTAACCCTAGCCCTAGCCCTAGCCCTAGTCTAGCCCTAGCCCTAGCCCTAGCCCTAGCCCTAACCCTAAACCTAACCCTAGCCCTAGCCCTAACCCTAACACTAACCCTAACCCTAATCCTAACCCTATCCCTAGCCCTAATCCTAACCCTAGCCCTAGACCTAACCCTAACCCTAACCTTAACCCTAGCCCTAGCCCTAGAACTAGTCTAGCCCTAGCCCTAGCCCTAGCCATAAACCTAACCCTAACCCTTGCCCTAGGCCTAGCCCTAGCCCTAGCCGTAGCCCTAGACCTAGCCCTATCCCTGACCCTAACCCTAACCCTAGCCCTAGCTCTAGCCCTAGCCCTAGCCCTAGAACTATCCCTAGCCCTAGCCCTAACCCTAACCTTAGCGCTGCCCTAACCCTAACCCTAACCCTAACCCTAGCCCTTCTCCTAGCCCTAGTCTAGCCCTAGCCCTAGCCGTAGCCCTAGACATAGACGTAACCCTAAACCAAACCCTAGTCCTATCCCTAGCCCTAGCCCTAGCCCTAGAACTAGCCCAAGCCCTAGCCCTAGACCTAGCCCTAACTCTAAACCTATCCCTAACCCTAAACCTAGCATTAACCCTAAGCCTAACCCTAGCCATAGCCCTAACCCTAACCCTAACCCTAACCCTAGCACTAAGCGTAAACCTAACCCTAGGCCTAGCCCGAGCCCTAGCCCTAGCCCTAGCCCTAAACCTAACCCTCACCCTAACCTTAAACCTAGCCCTAGCACTTGCCCTAGAACTAGCCCTAGCCCTAGCCCTAGTCCTAGCCCTAGCCCTAACCCTAACCCTAACACTAATCCTAGTACTAACCCTAACCCTAACCCTAGCCCTAGGTCTAACCTTAACCCTAATACTATCCCTAACCCTAGCACTAACCCTAACCCTAACCCTAGACCTAGACCTAGCCCTAGCCCTAGCCCTAGCCCTAAACCTAACCCTAACCCTAACCCTAGCCCTATCCTAAGCCCTAGCACCAGCCCTAAACCTAACCCTAACCCTAGCCCTAACCCTAACCCTAGCCCTAGCCCTAGCCCTAACCCTAACCTTAACCCAAGCTCTAGCCGTAGCCTTAAACCTAACCCTAGCCCTAACCCTAACCCTAACCCTAGCCCTAACCCTAACTCTAGCCCTAGCCCTAGCCCTAGCCCTAACCCTAACCCTAACCCTAACCCTAACCCAATCCTAGCCCTAACCCTAACCCTAGCGCTAGCCCGAACCCTAGCCCAAGGCCTAAACCTAACCAGAACTCTAACCCTAACCCTAGCCCTAACCCTAACCCTAACCCTAACCCTATCCCTACCCCTAACCGTAACCCTAGCCCTAGCCCTAACCCTAACCCTAACCCTAGCCCTAGCCCTAGCCCTAATCTAGACCTAGCCCTATCTCTAGCCCTAACCCTAACCGTAACCCTTGCCCAAGCCCTAGCTCTAGTCCAATGCCTAAACCTAACCATAACCCTAACCCTAACCCTAGCCCTAACCCTAGCCCTAACCCTAACCCTAACCCTAGCCCTAGCCCTAGCCCTAGAACTAGCCCTAGACCTGGCCCTAAACCTAACCCTAACCCTAACCCTAACCCTAACCCTAGCTCTAGCCCTAGCCCTAGACTCGCCCTAGCCCTAGAACTAGTCCTAGCCCTTGCCCTAGCCCTAGCCCTAACCCTAACCCTAACACTAATCGTAGCACTAACCCTAACCCAAACTCTAGCCCTAGGCTTAATCTTAACCCTAAACCTAACCCTAACCCTAGCACTAACCCTAATCCTAACCCTAGCCCTAGCCCTAGCCCTAGCCCTAGCCCTAGAACTAACCCTAACCGTAACCCTAACCCTAGCCCTAATCCTAACCCTAGCCCTAGCCCTAGACCTAGCCCTAGCCCTAACCCTAACACTAACGCTAACCCTAAACCTAACCCTATCCCTAGCCCTAGCCCTAGCCCTAGCCCTAACCCTAGCCCTAGCCCTAGCCCTAGCCCTAGCCTTAGCCCTAGTCCTAACCCTAACATTAACCCTAACCCTACACCTAACCCTATCCCTAGCCTTAAACCTAGCACTAGCCCTAGC
>OX463244.1:147311934-147331934 GCA_949820135.1 Sylvilagus floridanus | reverse complement strand
CTAACACTAACCCTAACCCTACACCTAACCCTATCCCTAGCCTTAACCTTAACCCTAGCCCTAGCCCTAACCCTAACACTAACCCTATCCCTAGCCCTAGCCCATATCTAGACCTAGCCCTATCTCTAGCCCTAACCCTAACCGTAACCCTTGCCCTAGCCCTAGCCCAATGCCTAAACCTAACCATACCCTAATCCTAACCCTAGCCCTAACACTAGCCCTAGCCCTAGCTCTAGACCTAGCCCTAACCCTAACACTAACCCTAACCCTAACAATAAACCTATCCCTATCCCTAACCCTAACCCTAGCCCTAGCCATAATCCAAACCCTAACCCTAACCCTATCCCCTCTCCTAGCCCTAGTCTAGCCGTAGACCTAGCCCTAGCCCTAGCCGTAACCCTAACACTAACTCTATCCCTAGCCCTAGCCCTAGCCCTAGAACTAGCCCTAGCCCTAGCCCTAGCCCTAACCCTAACCCTAACCCAAACCCTAGCACTAACCCTAACCCTAACCCTAGCCCTAGCACTAGCCCTAGCCCTAGCCCTAGCCCTAGCCCTAGCCCTAACCATAACCCTATCCCTAGTCCTAACCCTAACCCTAGCCCTAGCCCTAGCCCTAGTCCATGCCCTAAACTAGTCCTCCCCTAGCCCTAGCCCCAGTCCTAACTCTAACCCTAACCCTAACCCTAACCCTAGCACTAACCCTAACCCTAACCCTAGCCCTAGCGCTAAACCTAACCCTAACCCTAACCCTAGCACTAAGCCTAAACCAAACCCTAGCCCTTACACGAGCCCTAGCCCTAGCCCTAGCCCTAATCCTAACCCTAGCCCTAACACTAGCCCTAGCCCTAGCCCTAAACCTAACCCTAACCCTAACCCTAAACTTAACCCTAGCCCTACCCTAGCCCTTGCCCAAGAACTAGACCTAGCCCTAGCCCTAGCCCTAACCCTAACGCTAACCCTAACCCTAAACCTATCTCTATCCCTAACCCTAACCCTAGCCCTAGCCCTAACCCTAACACTAACCCTAGTCCTAGCCCTAGCCCTAGCCCTAGCCATAGCCCTACCCTTGCCCTAGCCCTAGCCCTAACTTAACCCTAGCCCTAACCCTAACCCTAACACTCACCCTAACACAAACCCTAGCCCTAGCCCTAGACCTAGCCCTAGACCTAGCCCTAACCTTGCCCTAGCCCTAAACCTAACCCTAACCCTAGACTAACCCAAACCCTAACCCTAACCCTAGACCTAGACCTAGATCTAGCCCTAGCCCTAGCCCTAACCCTAACCCTAACCCTAACCCTAACACTAGCCCTAACCCTAATCCTAGCCCTAGCCGTAAACCTAACCCTAACTCTAACCCTAGCCCTAGCCCTCGCCCAAGTCTAGCCCTAGCCCTAGCCCTATCCCAAGCCCTCGCCCTAACCCTAACCCTAACCCTAGCATTAACCCTAACCCTAACCCTAGCCCTAGACCTAACCTAGCCCTAGCCCTAGCCCTAACCCTAACCCTAACCCTAACCCTAGCCCTAACCCTAACCCTAACCCTAGCCCTAAACCTAACCCTAGCCCTAGCCCTAACCCTAACCCTAACCCTAGCCCTAGCCCTAGCCCTAGCCCTAGCCCTAACCATAAACCTAGCACTAGCCCTAACCCTAGCCCTAGCCCTAACCCTAACACTAGCCCTAGCCTTAGCCCTAGCCCTAGCCATACACCTAACCCTAACCCTAACCCTAGCCCTAGCCCCAGCCCTAACCATAACCCTAACCTTTACCCTAGCCCTAGCCCTAGCCATAGCCGTAGCCCTAACCTTGCCCTAGCCCTAGCCCTAGCCCTAGCCCTAGCCCTAACCCTAACCCTAACCCTAGCCCTAAACCTAAACCTAGCACTAGCCCTAACCCTAACCCTAAACCTAACCCTAGCCCTAGACCTAGACCTAGCCCTAGACCTAGCCCTAACCCTAACCCTAACGATAGCCCTAGCGCTAGCCCTAGCCCTAGCCCTAGAACTAGCCCTAGGCCTAGCCCTAGCCCTAGCCCTAACCTTAACCCTAGCCCTAGCCCTAGACCTAGCCCTAGCCCTAGACCTAGCCCTAGACCTAGCCCTAACCCTAACCCTAACCCTAACACAAACCCTAGCCCTAGCCCTAGACCTAGCCCTAGACCTAGCCCTAACCCTAACCCTAACCCTAACACTAACCCTAGCCCTAGCCCTAGCCCTAGCCCTAGAACTAGCCCTAGGCCTAGCCCTAGCCCTAGCCCTAACCTTAACCCTAGCCCTAGCCCTAGACCTAGCCCTAGCCCTAGACCTAGCCCTAGACCTAGCCCTAACCCTAACCCTAACCCTAACACAAACCCAAGCCCTAGCCCTAGACCTAGCCCTAGACCTAGCCCTAACCCTAACCCTAACCCTAACACTAACCCTAGCCCTAGCCCTAGCCCTAGCTCTTGCTGAAACCCTAACCCTAACCCTAGCCCTAGCCATAGCCCTAGCCCTAGCCCTAGCCCTAACCATAACCCTAACCCTAGCCCTAACCCTAGCCATAGCCGTAGGCCCAGCCCTAAACCTAACCCTAACACTAACGTTAACAATATCCCTGGAGCTATCCCTAGCCCTAGCCCTAGAACTAGCCCTAGCCCTAGCCCTAGCCCTAGCCCTTACCCTAACCATAACCCTAACCCTAACCTTAGCACTAACCCTGACCCTAACCCTAGCCCTAGCCCTAGCCCTAGCCCTAACCCTAAACCTAACCATAACTCTAACCCTAACCCTAGCCCTAACCCTACCCTAACCCAATCCCTAACCTTATCCCTAGCCCTAAACCTAAACCTAGCCCTAGCCCTAACCCTAACCCTAACCCTAGCCCTAGCCCTAGCCCTAGTCTAGCCCTAGCCCTATTTCTAGCCCTAACCCTAGCCCAAGCCCTAGCCCTGGTCCAAGGCCTAAACCTAACCATAACCCTAACCCTAACCATAGCCCTAACCTTAGCCCTAGCCCTAGCTCTAGCCCTAGCCCTAGCCCTAACCCTAACACTAACCCTAACCCTAAACCTAACCCTAACCCTATCCCTAGCCCTAAGCCTAACCTTAGCTCTAGCCCTAACCCAAACCCTAACCCTAACCCTAGCACTTCTCCTAGCTCTAGTCTAGCCCTAGCCCTACCCATAGCCCTAGAACTAGCCGTAAACCTAACCCTAACCCTAGCCCTAGTTCTAACCCTAGCCCTAATCCTAACAAGAAAACTTGCCCTAGCCCTAACCCTAACCAAACCCTAACACTTGCCCTAGCCCTAGCCATAGCCCTAGCCCTAGCCCTAGTCCTAGCCCTAACCCGAAACCTAGCCCTAACCCTAACCCTAGCCCTAGCCCTAGCCTTAGCCCTAGCCCAAACCCTAACACTAAAACTAACCCTAAACCTATCCCTATCCCTATCCCTAGCCCTAACCCTAACCCTAGCCCTAGCCCTAGCCCTTGTCCTAGTCTAGCCCTAGCCCTAGCCCTAGTCTAGCACTAAAACTATCCCTAACCCTAGCCCTAACCCTAAACCTAACCCTACCCCTAGCCCTAAACCTAACACTAGCCCTAGATCTAACCCTAACCCTAACCTTAACCCTAGCCCTAGCCCTTGCCCTAGTCTAGACCTAGCCCTAGCCCTAGCCCTAGCCCTAGCCCTAACCCTAAACCTAACCCTAGCCCTAGCCCTAACCCTAACACTAACCCTAACCCTTAACCTAACCCTATCACTAGCCCTAAACCTAACCATAGCCCTAGACCTAACCCTAACCCTAACCTTAACCCTAGCCCTAGCCCTAGCCCTAGTCTAGCCCTAGCCCTAGCCCTAGCCCTAGCCCTAACCCTAAACCTAACCCTAGCCCTAGCCCTAACCCTAACACTAACCCTAACCCTAATCCTAACCCTATCCCTAGCCCTAATCCTAACCCTAGCCCTAGACCTAACCCTAACCCTAACCTTAACCCTAGCCCTAGCCCTAGAACTAGTCTAGCCCTAGCCCTAGCCCTAGCCATAAACCTAACCCTAACCCTTGCCCTAGGCCTAGCCCTAGCCCTAGCCGTAGCCCTAGACCTAGCCCTATCCCTGACCCTAACCCTAACCCTAGCCCTAGCTCTAGCCCTAGCCCTAGCCCTAGAACTATCCCTAGCCCTAGCCCTAACCCTAACCTTAGCGCTGCCCTAACCCTAACCCTAACCCTAACCCTAGCCCTTCTCCTAGCCCTAGTCTAGCCCTAGCCCTAGCCGTAGCCCTAGACATAGACGTAACCCTAAACCAAACCCTAGTCCTATCCCTAGCCCTAGCCCTAGCCCTAGAACTAGCCCAAGCCCTAGCCCTAGACCTAGCCCTAACTCTAAACCTATCCCTAACCCTAAACCTAGCATTAACCCTAAGCCTAACCCTAGCCATAGCCCTAACCCTAACCCTAACCCTAACCCTAGCACTAAGCGTAAACCTAACCCTAGGCCTAGCCCGAGCCCTAGCCCTAGCCCTAGCCCTAAACCTAACCCTCACCCTAACCTTAAACCTAGCCCTAGCACTTGCCCTAGAACTAGCCCTAGCCCTAGCCCTAGTCCTAGCCCTAGCCCTAACCCTAACCCTAACACTAATCCTAGTACTAACCCTAACCCTAACCCTAGCCCTAGGTCTAACCTTAACCCTAATACTATCCCTAACCCTAGCACTAACCCTAACCCTAACCCTAGACCTAGACCTAGCCCTAGCCCTAGCCCTAGCCCTAAACCTAACCCTAACCCTAACCCTAGCCCTATCCTAAGCCCTAGCACCAGCCCTAAACCTAACCCTAACCCTAGCCCTAACCCTAACCCTAGCCCTAGCCCTAGCCCTAACCCTAACCTTAACCCAAGCTCTAGCCGTAGCCTTAAACCTAACCCTAGCCCTAACCCTAACCCTAACCCTAGCCCTAACCCTAACTCTAGCCCTAGCCCTAGCCCTAGCCCTAACCCTAACCCTAACCCTAACCCTAACCCAATCCTAGCCCTAACCCTAACCCTAGCGCTAGCCCGAACCCTAGCCCAAGGCCTAAACCTAACCAGAACTCTAACCCTAACCCTAGCCCTAACCCTAACCCTAACCCTAACCCTATCCCTACCCCTAACCGTAACCCTAGCCCTAGCCCTAACCCTAACCCTAACCCTAGCCCTAGCCCTAGCCCTAATCTAGACCTAGCCCTATCTCTAGCCCTAACCCTAACCGTAACCCTTGCCCAAGCCCTAGCTCTAGTCCAATGCCTAAACCTAACCATAACCCTAACCCTAACCCTAGCCCTAACCCTAGCCCTAACCCTAACCCTAACCCTAGCCCTAGCCCTAGCCCTAGAACTAGCCCTAGACCTGGCCCTAAACCTAACCCTAACCCTAACCCTAACCCTAACCCTAGCTCTAGCCCTAGCCCTAGACTCGCCCTAGCCCTAGAACTAGTCCTAGCCCTTGCCCTAGCCCTAGCCCTAACCCTAACCCTAACACTAATCGTAGCACTAACCCTAACCCAAACTCTAGCCCTAGGCTTAATCTTAACCCTAAACCTAACCCTAACCCTAGCACTAACCCTAATCCTAACCCTAGCCCTAGCCCTAGCCCTAGCCCTAGCCCTAGAACTAACCCTAACCGTAACCCTAACCCTAGCCCTAATCCTAACCCTAGCCCTAGCCCTAGACCTAGCCCTAGCCCTAACCCTAACACTAACGCTAACCCTAAACCTAACCCTATCCCTAGCCCTAGCCCTAGCCCTAGCCCTAACCCTAGCCCTAGCCCTAGCCCTAGCCCTAGCCTTAGCCCTAGTCCTAACCCTAACATTAACCCTAACCCTACACCTAACCCTATCCCTAGCCTTAAACCTAGCACTAGCCCTAGCCGTAACCCTAACCCTAACCCTAGCCCAAGCCCTAGCCCTAGCCGTAGAAATAGCCCTAGCCCTTGCCCTAGCCCTAACCCTAACCCTAAACCTAACCCTAAACCTAGCCCTAACCCTAACCCTAGCCCTAGACCTAACCCTAACCCTAACCTTAACCCTAGCCCTAGCCCTAACCCTAATCTGGCCCTAGCCCTAGCCCTAGCCATAACCCTAACCCTAACCCTTGCCCTAGGCCTAGCCATAGCCCTAGCCGTAGCCCTAGACCTAGCCCTATCCCTGACCCTAACCCTAACCCTAGCCCTAGCTCTAGCCCTAGCCCTAGCCCTAGAACTATCCCTAGCCCTAGCCCGAACCCTAACCTAGCCATTGCCCTAACCCTAACCCTAACCCTAACCCTAGCACTAAGCGTAAACCTAACCCTAGGCCTAGCCCGAGCCCTAGCCCTAGCCCTAGCCCTAAACCTAACCGTCACCCTAACCTTAAACCTAGCCCTAGCCCTAGCACTTGCCCTAGAACTAGCCCTAGCCCTAGCCCTAGCCCTAGCCCTAAACCTAACGCTAAACCTAACACTAACCCTAGCACTAACCCTAACCCTAACCCTAGCCCTAGCCCTAGCCCTAGCCCTAGCCCTAGACCTAGCCCTAGCCCTAGCCCTAACCCTAACCCTAACCCTACTCCTAACCCTAACCCTAGCCCTAGCCCTAGCCCTAGCCCTTGCCCTAACACGAGCCCTAGCCCTAGCCCTAGCCCTAATCCTAACATTAACCCTAGCCCTAACCCTAGCCCTAGCCCTAGCCCTAAACCTATCCCTAACCCTAACCCTAACCTTAACCCTAGCCCTAGCCCTAGCCCTTGCCCTAGAACTAGACCTAGTCCTAGCCCTAGCCCTAACCCTAACGCTAACCCTAACCCTAACTCTGTCTCTATCCCTAACCCTAACCCTAGCCCTAGCCCTAACACTGGCCCAAACCCTAAACCTAACCATAACTCTAACCCTAACCCTAGCCCTAACCCTACCCTAACCCTATCCCAACCTTATCCCTAGCCCTAACCCTAACCCTAGCCCTAGCCCTAACCCTAACCCTAACCCTAGCCCTAGCCCTAGCCCTAGTCTAGCCCTAGCCCTATCTCTAGCCCTAACCCTAACCCTAGTCCTAGCCCTAGCCCTAGTCCATGGCCTAAACCTAACCATAACCCTAAACCTAACCCTAGCCCTAACCCTAGCCCTAGCCCTAGCTCTAGTCCTAGCCCTAGCCCTAGCCCTAACACTAACCCTAACCCTAACCCCAACCCTATACCTAGCCCTAACCCTAACCCTAGCCCTAGCCATAACCCAAACACTAACCCTAACCCTAGCCCTAGCCCTAGCCCTAGTCTAGCCCTAGCCCTAGGCCTAGCCATAGCCGTAACCCTAACCCTAACCCTAGCCCTAGCCCTAGCCCTAGCCCTAGCCCTAACCCTAAATCTAGCCCTAAACCTAACCCTAACCATAACCCTCGACCTAGACCTAGCCCTAGCCCTAGCCCTAACCCTAAATCTAGCCCTAAACCTAACCCTAGCCCTAGCCCGAGCCCTACACTAGCCCTAAACCTAACCCTAACCCTAGCCCTAAACCTACCCCTAGCCCTAGCCCTAAACCTAACCCTAACCCTAACCTGAACCCTAGCCCTAGCCCTTGCCCTAGAACTAGCCCTAGTCCGAGCTCTAGTCCTAGACCTAGCCCTAACCCTAACCATAACCCTAACCCTAACCGTACCAATAACCCTAACACTAACCCTAGCCCTAGCTTTATCCCTAGTCCTAGTCCTAGCCCTAGGCCTAAACCTAACCATAACTCTAACACTAACCCTAGCCCTAACCCTAACCCTTGACCTAGCCCTAGCCCTAGCCCTAACCCTAACACTAACCCTCACCCAAATCTAACCCTGTCCCTAGTCCTAACCCTAACCCTAAACCTAGCCCTAACACTAAACCTAGCCCTAACCCAAACACTACCCTAACCCTAACCCTAGTCCTAGCCCTAGTCCTAGCCCTAGACCTGGCCCTAAACCTAACCCTAACCCTAACCCTAACCCTAGCTCTAGCCGTAGCCCTAGACCTAGCCCTAGCCCTAGAACTAGCCCTAGGCCTTGCTCTAGCCCTAGCCCTAACCCTAACCCTAACACTAATCGTAGCACTAACCCTAACCCAAACCCTAGCCCTAGGCTTAATCTTAACCCTAAACCTAACCCTAACCCTAGCACTAACCCTAATCCTAACCCTAGCCCTAGACCTAGCCCTAGCCCTAGCCCTAGACCTAACCCTAACCCTAACCCTAACCCTAACCCTAGCCCTAACCCTAACCCTAGCCCTAGCCCTTGACCTAGCCCTAGCCCTAACCCTAACACTAACCCTAACCCTAAACCTAACCCTATCCCTATCCCTAGCCCTAGCCCTAGCCCTAGCCCTAATCCTAACCCTAGTCCTAGCCCTAGCCCTAACCTTAGCCCTAGTCCTAACCCTAACACTAACCCTAACCCTACACCTAACCCTATCCCTAGCCTTAACCTTAACCCTAGCCCTAGCCCTAACCCTAACACTAACCCTATCCCTAGCCCTAGCCCTAGTCTAGCCCTAGTCTAGCCCTAAACCTAGCCCTAGCCCTATCCCTAGCCCTAACCCTAACCCCAACCCTAGCCCTAGCCCTAGACCTAGGCCTAGACCTAGCCCTATACCTAACCCTAACCCTAACCCTAGCCCTAGCCCTAGCCCTAACCTTAGCCCTAGTCCTACCCTAACACTAACCCTAACCCTACACCTAACCCTATCCCTAGCCTTAACCCTAACCCTAGCCCTAGCCCTAACCCTAACCCTAACCCTAACCCTATCCCTAGCCTAGGCCTAGACCTAGCCCTATACCTAACCCTAACCCTGACCCTAGCCCTAGCCCTAGCCCTAGCTCTGGCCCTAGCCCTAGAACTATCCCTAACCCTAACCCTAGCCCTAGCCCTAGCCCTAGCCCTAGACCTAGCCCTAGCCCTAGCCCTAACCCTAACCCTAACCCTAGTCCTAACCCTAACCCTAGCCCTAGACCTAGCCCTAGCCCTTGCCCTAAAACTAGCCCAAGCCCTAGCCCTAGCCCCAGTCCTAACTCTAACCCTAACCCTAACCCTAACCCTAGCACTAACCCTAAACCTAACCCTAGCCCTAGCACTAACCCTAAACCTAACCCTCACCCTAGCACTAAGCCTAAACCAAACCCTAGCCCTAGCCCTAGCCCTAATCCTAACATTAACCCTAGCCCTAACCCTAGCCCTAGCCCTAGCCCTAAACCTATCCCTAACCCTAACACTAACCTTAACCCTAGCCCTAGCCCTAGCCCTTGCCCTAGAACTAGACCTAGCCCTAGCCCTAGCCCTAACCCTAACGCTAACCCTAACCCTAACCCTATCTCTATCCCTAACCCTAACCCTAGCCCTAGCCCTAACACTGGCCCAAACCCTAAACCTAACCATAACTCTAACCCTAACCCTAGCCCTAACCCTACCCTAACCCAATCCCTAACCTTATCCCTAGCCCTAAACCTAACCCTAGCCCTAGCCCTAAACCTAACCCTAACCCTAGCCCTAGCCCTAGCCCTAGTCTATCCCTAGCCCTATCTCTAGCCCTAACCCTAACCCTAACCCTAGCCCTAGCCCTAGTCCATGGCCTAAGCCTAACCATAACCTTAACCCTAACCCTAGCCCTAACCCTAGCCCTAGCCCTAGCTCTAGCCCTAGCCCTAGCCCTAGCCCTAACACTAACCCTAACCCTAACCCCAACCCTACACCTAGCCCTAACCCTAACCCTAGCCCTAGCCATAACCCAAACACGAACCCTAACCCTAGCCCTAGCCCTAACCCTAGTCTAGCCCTAGCCCTAGGCCTAGCCCTAGCCGTAACCCTAACCCTAACCCTAGCCCTAGCCCTAGCCATAGCCCTAGCCCTAACCCTAAATCTAGCCCTAAACCTAACCCTAACCCTAACCCTCGCCCTAGACCTAGCCCTAGCCCTAGCCCTAGCCCTAACCCTAAATCTAGCCCTAAACCTAACCCTAGCCCTAGCCCGAGTCCTACCCTAGCCCTAAACCTAACCCTAACCCTAGCCCTAAACCTACCCCTTGCCCTAGCCCTAAACCTAACCCTAACCCTAACCTGAACCCTAGCCCTAGCCCTAGCCCTTGCCCTAGAACTAGCCCTAGCCCGAGCTCAAGTCCTAGCCCTAGCCCTAACCCTAACCATAACCCTAACCCTAACCGTAGCAATAACCCTAACACTAACCCTAGCCCAAGCTCTATCCCTAGTCCTAGCCCTAGCCCTAGGCCTAAACCTAACCATAACTCTAACACTAACCCTAGCTCTAACCCTAACCCTAGCCCTAGCCCTAGCCCTAACCCTAACACTAACCCTCACCCAAAACTAACCCTATCCCTAGTCCTAACCCTAACCCTAAACCTAGCCCTAACTCTAAACCTAGCCCTAACCCTAACACTACCCTAACCCTAACCATAGTCCTAGCCCTAGACCTAGCCCTAGACCTGGCCCTAAACCTAACCCTAACCCTAACCCTAACCCTAGCTCTAGCCGTTGCCCTAGACCTAGCCCTAGCCCTAGAACTAGCCCTAGCCCTTGCCCTAGCCCTAGCCCTAACCCTAACCCTAACACTAATTGTAGCACTAACCCTAACCCCAACCCTAGCCCTAGGCTTAATCTTAACCCTAAACCTAACCCTAACCCTAGCACTAACCCTAATCCTAACCCTAGCCCTAGACCTAGCCCTAGACCTAGCCCTAGACCTAACCCTAACCCTAACCCTAACCCTAGCCCTAACCCTAACCCTAGCCCTAGCCCTAGACCTAGCCCTAGCCCTAACCCTAACACTAACCCTAACCCTAAACCTAACCCTATCCCTATCCCTAGCCCTAGCCCTAGCCCTAGCCCTAGCCTTAGCCCTAGCCCAAACCCTAACACTAAAACTAACCCTAAACCTATCCCTATCCCTAGCCCTAACCTTAACCCTAGCCCTAGCCCTAGCCCTAGTCCTAGTCTAGCCCTAGCCCTAGCCCTAGTCTAGCACTAAAACTATCCCTAACACTAGCCCTAACCCTAAACCTAACCCTATCCCTAGCCCTAAACCTAACCCTAGCCCTAGATCTAACCCTAACCCTAACCTTAACCCTAGCCCTAGCCCTAGCCCTAGTCTAGCCCTAGCCCTAGCCCTAGCCCTAGCCCTAACCCTAAACCTAACCCTAGCCCTAGCCCTAACCCTAACACTAACCCTAACCCTTAACCTAACCCTATCACTAGCCCTAAACCTAACCCTAGCCCTAGACCTAACCCTAACCCTAACCTTAACCCTAGCCCTAGCCCTAGCCCTAGTCTAGCCCTAGCCCTAGCCCTAGCCCTAGCCCTAACCCTAAACCTAACCCTAGCCCTAGCCCTAACCCTAACACTAACCCTAACCCTAATCCTAACCCTATCCCTAGCCCTAACCCTAACCCTAGCCCTAGACCTAACCCTAACCCTAACCTTAACCCTAGCCCTAGCCCTAGAACTAGTCTAGCCCTAGCCCTAGCCCTAGCCATAAACCTAACCCTAACCCTTGCCCTAGGCCTAGCCCTAGCCCTAGCCGTAGCCCTAGACCTAGCCCTATCCCTGACCCTAAACCTAACCCTAGCCCTAGCTCTAGCCCTAGCCCTAGCCCTAGAACTATCCCTAGCCCTAGCCCTAACCCTAACCTTAGCGCTGCCCTAACCCAAACCCTAACCCTAACCCTAGCCCTTCTCCTAGCCCTAGTCTAGCCCTAGGCCTAGCCGTAGCCCTAGACATAGACGTAACCCTAAACCAAACCCTAACCCTAACCCTAGCCCTTCTCCTAGCCCTAGTCTAGCCCTAGGCCTAGCCGTAGCCCTAGACATAGACGTAACCCTAAACCAAACCCTAGTCCTATCCCTAGCCCTAGCCCTAGCCCTAGAACTAGCCCTAGCCCTAGCCCTAGACCTAGCCCTAACTCTAAACCTATCCCTAACCCTAAATCTAGCATTAACCCTAAGCCTAACCCTAGCCATAGCCCTAACCCTAACCCTAACCCTAACCCTAGCACTAAGCGTAAACCTAACCCTAGGCCTAGCCCGAGCCCTAGCCCTAGCCCTAACCCTAAACCTAACCCTCACCCTAACCTTAAACCTAGCCCTAGCACTTGCCCTAGAACTAGCCCTAGCCCTAGCCCTAGTCCTAGCCCTAGCCCTAACCCTAACCCTAACACTAAACCTAGTACTAACCCTAACCCTAACCCTAGCCCTAGGTCTAAACTTAACCCTAATACTATCCCTAACCCTAGCACTAACCCTAACCCTAACCCTAGACCTAGACCTAGACCTAGCCCTAGCCCTAGCCCTAGCCCTAAACCTAACCCTAACCCTAACCCTAGCCCTATCCTAAGCCCTAGCCCCAGCCCTAAACCTAACCCTAACCCTAGCCCTAACCCTAACCCTAGCCCTAGCCCTAGCCCTAACCCTAACCTTAACCCAAGCTCTAGCAGTAGCCTTAAACCTAACCCTAGCCCTAACCCTAACCCTAACCCTAGCCCTAACCCTAACCCTAGACCTTGCCCTAGCCCTAGCCCTAACCCTAACCCTAACCCTAACCCTAACCCTAACCCAATCCTAGCCCTAACCCTAAACCTAGCGCTAGCCCGAACCCTAACCCAAGGCCTAAACCTAACCAGAACTCTAAACCTAACCCTAGCCCTAACCCTAACCCTAACCCTAACCCTAACCCTATCCCTACCCCTAACCGTAACCCTAGCCCTAGCCCTAACCCTAACCCTAACCCTAGCCCTAGCCCTAACCCTAATGTAGACCTAGCTCTATCTCTAGCCCTAACCCTAACCGTAACCCTTGCCCAAGCCCTAGCTCTAGTCCAATGCCTAAACCTAACCATAACCCTAAACCTAACCCTAGCCCTAACCCTAGCCCTAACCCTAACCCTAACCCTAGCCCTAGCCCTAGCCCTAGAACTAGCCCTAGACCTGGCCCTAAACCTAACCCTAACCCTAACCCTAACCCTAGCTCTAGCCCTAGCCCTAGACTAGCCCTAGCCCTAGAACTAGCCATAGCCCTTGCCCTAGCCCTAGCCCTAACCCTAACCCTAACCCTCACCCTAGCACTAAGCCTAAACCAAACCCTAGCCCTAGCCCTAGCCCTAATCTTAACATTAAACCTAGCCCTAACCCTAGCCCTAGCCCTAGCCCTAAACCTATCCCTAACCCTAACCCTAACCTTAACCCTAGCCCTAGCCCTAGCCCTTGCCCTAGAACTAGACCTAGCCCTAGCCCTAGCCCTGGCCCTAGCCCTAGAACTATCCCTAACCTAACACTAGCCCTAGCCCTAGCCTTAGCCCTAGACCTAGCCCTAGCCCTAGCCCTAACCCTAACCCTAACCCTAGTCCTAACCCTAACCCTAGTCCTAGCCCTAGCCCTAGCCCTTGCTCTAAAACTAGACCTAGCCCTAGCCCTAGCCCCAGTCCTAACTCTAACCCTAACCCTAACCCTAACCCTAGCACTAACCCTAACCCTAAACCTAGCCCTAGCCCTAAACCTAACCCTAACCCTCACCCTAGCACTAAGCCTAAACCAAACCCTAGCCCTAGCCCTAGCCCTAATCCTAACATTAACCCTAGCCCTAACCCTAGCCCTAGCCCTAGCCCTAAACCTATCCCTAACCCTAACCCTAACCTTAACCCTAGCCCTTGCCCTAGAACTAGACCTAGCCCTAGCCCTAGCCCTAACCCTAACGCTAACCCTAACCCTAACCCTATCTCTATCCCTAACCCCAACCGTAGCCCTAGCCCTAACACTGGCCCAAACCCTAAACCTAACCATAACTCTAACCCTAACCCTAGCCCTACCCTATCCTAACCCTATCCCTAACCTTATCCCTAGCCCTAACCCTAACCCTAGCCCTAGCCCTAACCCTAGCCCTAGCCCTAGAACTAGCCCTAGCCATAGCCCTAGCCCTAGCCCTAACCCTAACCCTAACCCTAACCCTAGCGCTAACCCTAACCCTAGCCCTAAACCTAACACTAACCCTAGCCATAGCCCTAGCCCTAGGCCTAGACCTAATCCTAACCCTAACTCTAGCCCTAACCCTAACCCTAGACATAGCCCTAGCCCAAACCCTAACCCTAACCATAACACTAACCCTATCCCTAGCCCTAAACCTAACGCTAGCCCTAGCCCTAACGCTAACCCTAACCCTAACCCTAGCCCTAGCCCTAGACCTACCCCTACACCTAGCCCTAACCCTAACCCTAACCCTAGATCTAGCCCTAACGCTAGCCCTATCCCTAGCCCTTACCCTTGCCCTAGCCCTTGCCCTAAACCCTAACCCTAACCCTAACCCTAACCCTAACCTTAGACCTAGCCCAAGCCCTAGCTCTAGCCCTAGCCCTAGCCCAAACCCTAACCCTAGCCCTAGCCCTAGCCCTAACCCTAGCCCTAGTCCTAACACTAACCCTAGACCTAGCCCTGACCCTAACCCTAACCCTAGCCCTAACCTTAACCCTAACCCTAGCCCTACAACTACCCTTAGCCCTAGCCCTAACCCTAACCCTAACACTAACCATAGACCTAGCCGTAGCCCTAGCCGTAACCATAACCCTAACCCTAGACCTAGACCTAGCCCTAGCACTAAACCTAACCCTAATCCTAGCCCCAGCCCTAGCCCTAGACCTAGCCCTAGCCCTAGCCCTAACCCTAACCCTAACCCTAGCACTAAACCTAACCCTAACCCTAGCCCTAGCCCTAGCCATAGTCCTAGCCCTAGCCCTAGCCCTAGCCCTAACCCAAACACTAACCCTAGACCTAACCCTAACCCTAGCCCTAGCCCTAGCCCTAGCCCTTGACCTAGAACTAGCCCTAGCCCTAGCCCTAGTCCCAGTCATAACTCTAACCCTAACCCTAACCCTAACCCTAGCACTAACCCTAACCCTAACCCTAGCCCTATCCCTAAACCTAACCCTAACCCTACCCTTGCACTAAGCCTAAAACAAACCCTAGCCCTATTCCGAGCCCTAGCCCTAGCCCTAGCCCTAAACCTAACCTAAACCCTAGCCCTAACCTTAGCCCTAGCCCTAGCCCTAAACCTAACCCTAACCCTACCCTTAACAGTAGCCCTAGCCCTAGGCCTTGCCCTTGAACTAGCCCTAGCCTTAGCCCTAACACTAACCCTAACACTAATCCTAGCACTAACCCTAACACTAAACCTAGCCTTAGGCCTAACCTTAACCCTAATCCTAACCCTAACCCTTGCACTATCCCTAACCTTGCCCAAGCCCTAGACCTAGCCCTAGCCCTAGACCTAACCCTAACCCTAACCCTAGCCCTAGACCTAGCCCTAACCCTAACCCTAACCCTAACCCTAACCCTATCCCTAGCCCTAACCCTAACCCTAGCCCTAGCCCTAACACTAGCCCAAGGCCTAAACCTAACCATAACTGTAACCCTAACCCTAGCCCTAAACCTAACCCTAACCCTAACCCTAACCCTAACCCTATCCCTAGCCCTAACCCTAACCCTAGCCCTAGCCCTAGCCCTAGTCCATGGCCTAAACCTAAACATAACCCTAACCCTAACCCTAGCCCTAACCCTAGCCCTAACCCTAACCCTAACCCTAGCCCAAGCCCTAGCCCTAGTCCATGGCCTAAATCTAACCATAACCCTAACCCTAACCCTAGCCCTAACCCTAGACCTAGCCCTAGCTCTAGCCCTAGCCCTAGCCCTAGCCCTAACACTAACCCTAACCCTAACCCCAACCCTATACCTAGCCCTAACCCTAACCCTAGCCCTAGCCATAACCCAAACACTAACCCTAACCCTAGCCCTAGCCCTAGCCCTAGTCTAGCCCTAGCCCTAGGCCTAGCCCTAGCCGTAACCCTAACCCTAACCCTAGCCCTAGCCCTAACCCTAGCCCTAGCCCTAGAACTAGCCCTAGCCATAGCCCTAGCCCTAGCCCTAACCCTAACCCTAACCCTAACCCTAACCCTAGCGCTAACCCTAACCCTAGCCCTAAACCTAACACTAACCCTGCCATAGCCCTAGCCCTAGGCCTAGACCTAATCCTAACCCTAACTCTAGCCCTAACCCTAAACCTAGACCTAGCCCTAGCCCAAACCCTAACCCTAACCCTAACACTAACCCTATCCCTAGCCCTAAACCTAACGCTAGCCCTAGCCCTAACGCTAACCCTAACCCTAACCCTAGCCCTAGCCCTAGACCTACCCCTACACCTAGCCCTAACCCTAACCCTAAACCTAGACCTAGCCCTAACGCTAGCCCTATCCCTAGCCCTTACCCTTGCCCTAGCCCTTGCCCTAAACCCTAACCCTAACCCTAACCCTAACCCTAACCCTAGACCTAGCCCAAGCCCTAGCTCTAGCCCTAGCCCTAGCCCAAACCCTAACCCTAGCCCTAGCCCTAGCCCTAACCCTAGCCCTAGTCCTAACACTAACCCTAGCCCTAGCCCTGACCCTAACCCTAACCCTAGCCCTAACCTTAACCCTAACCCTAGCCCTACAACTACCCCTAGCCCTAGCCCTAACCCTAACCCTAACACTAACCCTAGCCCTAGCCGTAGCCCTAGCCGTAACCATAACCCTAACCCTAGACCTAGACCTAGCCCTAGCACTAAACCTAACCCTAATCCTAGCCCCAGCCCTAGCCCTAGACCTAGCCCTAGCCCTAGCCCTAACCCTAACCCTAACCCTAGCACTAAACCTAACCCTAACCCTAGCCCTAGCCCTAGCCCTAGCCCTTGACCTAGAACTAGCCCTAGCCCTAGCCCTAGTCCCAGTCATAACTCTAACCCTAACCCTAACCCTAACCCTAGCACTAACCCTAACCCTAACCCTAGCCCTATCCCTAAACCTAACCCTAACCCTACCCTTGCACTAAGCCTAAAACAAACCCTAGCCCTATTCCGAGCCCTAGCCCTAGCCCTAGCCCTAAACCTAACCTAAACCCTAGCCCTAACCTTAGCCCTAGCCCTAGCCCTAAACCTAACCCTAACCCTAACCTTAACAGTAGCCCTAGCCCTAGGCCTTGCCCTTGAACTAGCCCTAGCCCTAGCCCTAATCCTAGCCTTAGCCCTAACACTAACCCTAACACTAATCCTAGCACTAACCCTAACCCTAACCCTAGCCCTAGGCCTAATCTTAACCCTAATCCTAACCCTAACCCTTGCACTATACCTAACCTTGCCCAAGCCCTAGACCTAGCCCTAGCCCTAGACCTAACCCTAACCCTAACCCTAGCCCTAGACCTAGCCCTAACCCTAACCCTAACCCTAACCCTAACCCTAACCCTAGCCCTAGCCCTAACACTAGCCCAAGGCCTAAACCTAACCATAACTGTAACCCTAACCCTAGCCCTAAACCTAACCCTAACCCTAACCCTAACCCTAACCCTATCCCTAGCCCTAACCCTAACCCTAGCCCTAGCCCGAGCCCTAGTCCATGGCCTAAACCTAAACATAACCCTAACCCTAACCCTAGCCCTAACCCTAGCCCTAACCCTAACCCTAACCCTAGCCCAAGCCCTAGCCCTAGTCCATGGCCTAAATCTAACCATAACCCTAACCCTAACCCTAGCCCTAACCCTAGACCTAGCCCTAGCTCTAGCCCTAGCCCTAGCGCTAGCCCTAACACTAACCCTAACCCTAACCCCAACCCTATACCTAGCCCTAACCCTAACCCTAGCCCTAGCCATAACCCAAACACTAACCCTAACCCTAGCCCTAGCCCTAGCCCTAGTCTAGCCCTAGCCCTAGGCCTAGCCCTAGCCCTAGCCCAAACCCTAACCCTAGCCCTAGCCCTAGCCCTAACCCTAGCCCTAGTCCTAACACTAACCCTAGCCCTAGCCCTGACCCTAACCCTAACCCTAGCCCTAACCTTAACCCTAACCCTAGCCCTACAACTACCCCTAGCCCTAGCCCTAACCCTAACCCTAACACTAACCCTAGCCCTAGCCGTAGCCCTAGCCGTAACCATAACCCTAACCCTAGACCTAGACCTAGCCCTAGCACTAAACCTAACCCTAATCCTAGCCCCAGCCCTAGCCCTAGACCTAGCCCTAGCCCTAGCCCTAACCCTAACCCTAACCCTAGCACTAAACCTAACCCTAACCCTAGCCCTAGCCCTAGCCATAGTCCTAGCCCTAGCCCTAGCCCTAGCCCTAACCCAAACACTAACCCTAAACCTAACCCTAACCCTAGCCCTAGCCCTAGCCCTAGCCCTTGACCTAGAACTAGCCCTAGCCCTAGCCCTAGTCCCAGTCATAACTCTAACCCTAACCCTAACCCTAACCCTAGCACTAACCCTAACCCTAACCCTAGCCCTATCCCTAAACCTAACCCTAACCCTACCCTTGCACTAAGCCTAAAACAAACCCTAGCCCTATTCCGAGCCCTAGCCCTAGCCCTAGCCCTAAACCTAACCTAAACCCTAGCCCTAACCTTAGCCCTAGCCCTAGCCCTAAACCTAACCCTAACCCTACCCTTAACAGTAGCCCTAGCCCTAGGCCTTGCCCTTGAACTAGCCCTAGCCCTAGCCCTAATCCTAGCCTTAGCCCTAACACTAACCCTAACACTAATCCTAGCACTAACCCTAACCCTAACCCTAGCCCTAGGCCTAACCTTAACCCTAATCCTAACCCTAACCCTTGCACTATACCTAACCTTGCCCAAGCCCTAGACCTAGCCCTAGCCCTAGACCTAACCCTAACCCTAACCCTAGCCCTAGACCTAGCCCTAACCCTAACCCTAACCCTAACCCTAACCCTAACCCTAGCCCTAGCCCTAACACTAGCCCAAGGCCTAAACCTAACCATAACTGTAACCCTAACCCTAGCCCTAAACCTAACCCTAACCCTAACCCTAACCCTAACCCTATCCCTAGCCCTAACCCTAACCCTAGCCCTAGCCCGAGCCCTAGTCCATGGCCTAAACCTAAACATAACCCTAACCCTAACCCTAGCCCTAACCCTAGCCCTAACCCTAACCCTAACCCTAGCCCAAGCCCTAGCCCTAGTCCATGGCCTAAATCTAACCATAACCCTAACCCTAACCCTAGCCCTAACCCTAGACCTAGCCCTAGCTCTAGCCCTAGCCCTAGCGCTAGCCCTAACACTAACCCTAACCCTAACCCCAACCCTATACCTAGCCCTAACCCTAACCCTAGCCCTAGCCATAACCCAAACACTAACCCTAACCCTAGCCCTAGCCCTAGCCCTAGTCTAGCCCTAGCCCTAGGCCTAGCCCTAGCCCTAGCCCAAACCCTAACCCTAGCCCTAGCCCTAGCCCTAACCCTAGCCCTAGTCCTAACACTAACCCTAGCCCTAGCCCTGACCCTAACCCTAACCCTAGCCCTAACCTTAACCCTAACCCTAGCCCTACAACTACCCCTAGCCCTAGCCCTAACCCTAACCCTAACACTAACCCTAGCCCTAGCCGTAGCCCTAGCCGTAACCATAACCCTAACCCTAGACCTAGACCTAGCCCTAGCACTAAACCTAACCCTAATCCTAGCCCCAGCCCTAGCCCTAGACCTAGCCCTAGCCCTAGCCCTAACCCTAACCCTAACCCTAGCACTAAACCTAACCCTAACCCTAGCCCTAGCCCTAGCCATAGTCCTAGCCCTAGCCCTAGCCCTAGCCCTAACCCAAACACTAACCCTAAACCTAACCCTAACCCTAGCCCTAGCCCTAGCCCTAGCCCTTGACCTAGAACTAGCCCTAGCCCTAGCCCTAGTCCCAGTCATAACTCTAACCCTAACCCTAACCCTAACCCTAGCACTAACCCTAACCCTAACCCTAGCCCTATCCCTAAACCTAACCCTAACCCTACCCTTGCACTAAGCCTAAAACAAACCCTAGCCCTATTCCGAGCCCTAGCCCTAGCCCTAGCCCTAAACCTAACCTAAACCCTAGCCCTAACCTTAGCCCTAGCCCTAGCCCTAAACCTAACCCTAACCCTACCCTTAACAGTAGCCCTAGCCCTAGGCCTTGCCCTTGAACTAGCCCTAGCCCTAGCCCTAATCCTAGCCTTAGCCCTAAC
>OX463244.1:147276934-147294434 GCA_949820135.1 Sylvilagus floridanus | reverse complement strand
CTAACCCTAATCCTAATCCTAGCACTAACCGTAACCCTAACCCTTGCCCTAGCCCTAACCCTATCCCTAGCCCTAAACATAACCCTAGATCTAGCCCTAACACTAAACCTAACCCTAACCCTAGCCCTTCTCCTAGCCCTAGTCTAGCCCTAGCTCTAGCCCTAGCAAAAGGCCATAACCCTAACCCTAACCCTAGCCCTAGCCCTAGCCCTAGCCGTAACCCTAACCCAAACTCTAGCCCTAAACCTAGCCCTAGCCCTAGCCCTAGCCCTAAACCTAACCCTAAACCTAACCTTAACCCTAGCCCTAGCCGTAACCCTAGCCCTAGATCTAGCCCTAGCCCTAGCCATAGCCCTAGCCCTGGACCTAGCCCTAACCCTAACCATAACCCTAACCCTAACTCGAGCACTAACCCTGACCATAGCCCTACTCCTAGCCATAGCCCTAGCCCTAGCCCAAGGCCTAAACCTAACCATAATTCTAACCCAAACCCTAGCCCTAACCCTAACCCTAGCCCTAGCCCTAGTCCTAGCCCTAGCCCTAACCCTAACACTAACCCTAATCCTAAACCTAACCCTATCCCTAGCACTAACCCTAACCCTAACCCTAATCCTAACCCTAGCCCTAGCCCTAACCCTAAGCTTAACCCTAACCCTTGTCCTAGCCCTAGACCTAGCCCTAGCCCTAGCCCTAGCCCTAGTCTTAAACCTAACCCTAACCCTAACCCTAACCCTAACATTAACCCTAACCCTAGCCCTAGGCCTAAACCTAACCATAACCCTACCGCTAACCCTAATAAAAACCCTTTCCCTAGCCATAGCCCTAGCCCTAACCCTAACCCTGACCCTAGCCTTAGCCCTAGCCCTAACCCTAGCCTTAATCATAACCCTAAACCTAGCCCTAACCCTAACCCTAGCCCTAGCCCTAGCCCTAGCCCTAGCCCTTGCCATAGAACTAGCCCTAGCCCTATCCCTAGCCCCAGTCCTACTCTAACCCTAACCCTAACAGTAGCACTAACCCTAACCCTAACCCTAGCCCTAGCCCTAAACCTAACCCTAACCCTAACCCTAGCACTAAGCCTAAACCAAACCCTAGCCCTAACCCGAGCCCTAGACCTAGCCCTAGCCCTAAACCTAACCCTAACCCTAGCCCTAACCTTAGCCCTAGCCCTAGCCCTAGCCCTTGCCCTAGAACTAGCCCTAGCCCTAGCCCTACTCCTAGCCCTAGCCCTAACCCTAACCCTAACACTAATCCTAGCACTAACCCTAACCCTAACCCTAGACCTAGGCCTAACCTTAACCCTAATCCTAACCCTAACCCTAGCACTAACCCTAACCCTAACCCTAGCCCTAGATCTAGCCCTAGCCCTAGCCCTAACCCTAACCCTTACCCTAGCCCTAGCCCTAGCCCTAGCCCTAAACCTAAACCTAACACTATCCCCAACCCTAACCCTAGCCCTAGCCCTAGCCCTATCCCTAGCCCTAAACATAACCCTAGATCTAGCCCTAACACTAAACCTAACCCTAACCCTAGCCCTTCTCCTAGCCCTAGTCTAGCCCTAGCTCTAGCCCTAGCCTTAGCCATAACCCTAACCCTAACCCTAGACCTAGCCCTAGCCCTAGCCAGAAACCTAACCCTAACCCTAACCCTAACCCGAGCCCTAGCCCTAGACCTACCCCTAGACCTTGCCCTAACCCTAAACCTTAACCTATCCCTAGCCCTAGCCCTAGCCCTAACCCTAAACCTAACCATAAACCTAGCCCTAGCCCTGGCCCTAGCCCTAGCCCTAGCCCTAAACCTAACCCTAGCCCCAGCCCTTAAACTAGCCCTAGCCCTAACCCTAACCCTAGCCCTAGCCCTAACCCTAACACTAACCCTAACCCGAAACCTAACCCTATCCCTAGCACTAACACTAACCCTAACCCTAAACCTAACCCTAGCCCTAGCCCTAACCCTAAGCCTAACCCTAACCCTTGTCCTAGCCCTATCCCTAGCCCTAACCCTAACCCTAGCCCTAGCACTAACCCTAACACTAACCCTAGCCATAGCCCTAGCCCTAGGCCTAGACCTAATCCTAACCCTAACCCTAGCCCTAACCCTAAACCTAGACCTAGCCCTAGCCCAATCCCTAACCCTAACCCTAACACTAACCCTATCCCTAGCCCTAAACCTAACGTTAGCCCTAGCCCTAACGCTAACACTAACCCTAAACCTAGCCCTAGCCCTAGACCTAACCCTAACCCTAACCCTCACCCTAGCCCTAGCCCTAGAAATAGCCCTAGCCCTAGCCCTAGCCCTAACACTAACCCTAACCCTAACCCTAGCACTAGCCCTAGAAATAGCCCTAGCCTTATCCCTAGCCGTAACCCTAACCCTAACCCTAACCCTTGCACTAGCCCTAGACCTAGAAATAGCCCTAGCCCTAGCCCTAGCCCTTACCCTAACCCTAACCCTAACCCTAGAACTAACCCTAAACCTAACCCTAGCCCTAGCCCTAACCCTAACCCTAACCCCAACCCTAACACTAAGCCTAAACCTAACGCTAACCCTAGCCCGAGCCCAAGCCCTGGCCCTACACCTAACCCTAGACCTAGCCCTAACCCTAAACCTAACCCTAACCCTAACCTGAACCCTAGCCCGAGCCCTAGCCCATGCCCTAGAACTAGGCCTAGCCTTAGCCCTAATCCTAGCCCTAGCCCTAACCCTAAACATAACCCTAACCCTAACCCTAGCAATAACCCTAACACTAACCCTAGCCCTATCACTATCCCTAGCCCTAGACCTAGCCCTAGGCCTACCCTAACCATAACTCTAACCCTAACCCTAGCCCTAACACTAACCCTAGCCCTAACCCTAACCCTAACCCTAACCCAAACCATAACCCTAACTCTAACACTAACCCTATCCCTAGCCGTAAACCTAACACTAGCGCTAGCCCTAACCCTAACCCTAACCCTAGCCCTAGCCCTAGCCCTAGCCCAAACCCTAACCCTAACCCTAACACTAACCCTATACCTAGCCGTAACACTAACACTAGACCTAGCCCTAACCCTAACCCTAACCATAACCCCAGCCCTAACCCTAACCCTAACCATAATCCAAGCACTAACCCTAACCCTAACCCTAACGCTGTCACTAGCCCTAACCCTAACACTAGAACTAGCCCTAACCCTAAACCTAACCCTAACCCTAGCCCTTCTCCTAGCCCTAGTCTAGCCCTAGCCCTAGCCCTAGCCCTAGAACTATCCCTAGCCCTAACCCTAACCATAACCCTAGCCCTAGAACTAGCCCAAGCCGTAGTCCTAGGCCTAAACCTAACCAAAACCCTAACCCTAACCCTAGCCCTAACCCTAGACCTAGCCCTAGCTCTAGCCCTAGCCCTAGCCCTAGCCCTAACCCTAACACTAACCCTAACCCTAACCCTAACCCTGTCACTAGCCCTAACCCTAAACCTAGATCTAGCCCTAACCCTAAACCTAACCCTAACCCTAGCCCTTCTCCTAGCCCTAGTCTAGCCCTAGCCCTAGCCCTAGCCCTAGAACTAGCCCTAGCCCTTGCCCTAGCCCTAGCCCTAACCCTAACCCTAACACTAATCGTAGCACTAACACTAACCCAAACCCTAGCCCTAGGCTTAATCTTAACCCTAAACCTAACCCTAACCCTAGCACTAACCCTAATCCTAACCCTAGCCCTAGACCTAGCCCTAGCCCTAGCCCTAGACCTAACCCTAACTCTAACCCTAACCCTAGCCCTAACCCTAACCCTAGCCCTAGCCCTAGCCTTAGCCCTAACCCTAACCCTAGCCCTAGCCCTAAAACTAGCCCTAGCCCTAATCCTAACCCTAGCCCTAGCCCTAGCCCTAGCACTACCCCTAGCCCTAACCCTAACCCTAACCCTAGCCCTAAACCCAGCTCTAACCTTAACCCTAACCCTAACCCTAGCGCTATCCCTAACCCAAACCCTAACCCTATCCCTAGCCCTAAACCTAACCCTAGCCCTAGCCCTAGCCTTAACCCTAACCTTAGCCCTAACCCTAACCCTAGCCCTAGCCCTAGCCCTAGCCCGAACATTAACCCTAACCCTAACCCTAACCCTAGCCCTAGCCCTAGCCCTACCCCTAGACCTTGCCCTAACCCTAAACCTAAACCTATCCCTAGCCCTAGCCCTAGCCCTAGCCCTAACCCTAAACCTAACCATAACCCTAGCCCTAGTCCTGGCCCTAGCCCTAACCCTAGCCCTAGCTCTAGCCCTAACCCTAACCCTATCCCTAGCCCCAGGCCTAACCCTAACCCTAAGCCTAATCCTAGCACTAACCCTAACCCTAACCCTAACCCTTGCCCTAGCCCTAACCCTATCCCTAGCCCTAAACATAACCCTAGATCTAGCCCTAACACTAAACCTAACCCTAACCCTAGCCCTTCTCCTAGCCCTAGTCTAGCCCTAGCGCTAGCCCTAGCCTTAGCCATAACCCTTACCCTAACCCTAGCCCTAGCCCTAGCCCTAGCCAGAACCCTAACCCTAACCCTAACGCTAACCCGAGCCCTAGCCCTAGACCTACCCCTAGACCTTGCCCTAACCCTAAACCTAAACCTATCCCTAGCCCTAGCCCTAGCCCTAACCCTAAACCTAACCATAACCCTAGCCCTAGCCCTGGCCCTAGCCCTAGCCCTAGCCCTAAACCTAACCCTAGCCCTAGCCCTTAAACTAGCCCTAGCCCTAACCCTAAACCTAGCCCTAGCCCTTGCCCTAGCTCTAGCCCTAACTCTAACCCTATCCCTAGCCCCAGCCCTAACCCTAACCCTAATCCTAATCCTAGCACTAACTGTAACCCTAACCCTTGCCCTAGCCCTAACCCTATCCCTAGCCCTAAACATAACCCTAGATCTAGCCCTAACACTAAACCTAACCCTAACCCTAGCCCTTCTCCTAGCCCTAGTCTAGCCCTAGCTCTAGCCCTAGCAAAAGGCCATAACCCTAACCCTAACCCTAGCCCTAGCCCTAGCCCTAGCCGTAACCCTAACCCAAACTCTAGCCCTAAACCTAGCCCTAGCCCTAGCCCTAGCCCTAAACCTAACCCTAAACCTAACCTTAACCCTAGCCCTAGCCGTAACCCTAGCCCTAGATCTAGCCCTAGCCCTAGCCATAGCCCTAGCCCTGGACCTAGCCCTAACCCTAACCATAACCCTAACCCTAACTCGAGCACTAACCCTGACCATAGCCCTACTCCTAGCCATAGCCCTAGCCCTAGCCCAAGGCCTAAACCTAACCATAATTCTAACCCAAACCCTAGCCCTAACCCTAACCCTAGCCCTAGCCCTAGTCCTAGCCCTAGCCCTAACCCTAACACTAACCCTAATCCTAAACCTAACCCTATCCCTAGCACTAACCCTAACCCTAACCCTAATCCTAACCCTAGCCCTAGCCCTAACCCTAAGCTTAACCCTAACCCTTGTCCTAGCCCTAGACCTAGCCCTAGCCCTAGCCCTAGCCCTAGTCTTAAACCTAACCCTAACCCTAACCCTAACCCTAACATTAACCCTAACCCTAGCCCTAGGCCTAAACCTAACCATAACCCTACCGCTAACCCTAATAAAAACCCTTTCCCTAGCCATAGCCCTAGCCCTAACCCTAACCCTGACCCTAGCCTTAGCCCTAGCCCTAACCCTAGCCTTAATCATAACCCTAAACCTAGCCCTAACCCTAACCCTAGCCCTAGCCCTAGCCCTAGCCCTAGCCCTTGCCATAGAACTAGCCCTAGCCCTATCCCTAGCCCCAGTCCTACTCTAACCCTAACCCTAACAGTAGCACTAACCCTAACCCTAACCCTAGCCCTAGCCCTAAACCTAACCCTAACCCTAACCCTAGCACTAAGCCTAAACCAAACCCTAGCCCTAACCCGAGCCCTAGACCTAGCCCTAGCCCTAAACCTAACCCTAACCCTAGCCCTAACCTTAGCCCTAGCCCTAGCCCTAAACTTAACCCTAACCCTACCCTTAACCCTAGCCCTAGACCTAGCCCTTGCCCTAGAACTAGCCCTAGCCCTAGCCCTACTCCTAGCCCTAGCCCTAACCCTAACCCTAACACTAATCCTAGCACTAACCCTAACCCTAACCCTAGACCTAGGCCTAACCTTAACCCTAATCCTAACCCTAACCCTAGCACTAACCCTAACCCTAACCCTAGCCCTAGATCTAGCCCTAGCCCTAGCCCTAACCCTAACCCTTACCCTAGCCCTAGCCCTAGCCCTAGCCCTAAACCTAAACCTAACACTATCCCCAACCCTAACCCTAGCCCTAGCCCTAGCCCTATCCCTAGCCCTAAACATAACCCTAGATCTAGCCCTAACACTAAACCTAACCCTAACCCTAGCCCTTCTCCTAGCCCTAGTCTAGCCCTAGCTCTAGCCCTAGCCTTAGCCATAACCCTAACCCTAACCCTAGACCTAGCCCTAGCCCTAGCCAGAAACCTAACCCTAACCCTAACCCTAACCCGAGCCCTAGCCCTAGACCTACCCCTAGACCTTGCCCTAACCCTAAACCTTAACCTATCCCTAGCCCTAGCCCTAGCCCTAACCCTAAACCTAACCATAAACCTAGCCCTAGCCCTGGCCCTAGCCCTAGCCCTAGCCCTAAACCTAACCCTAGCCCCAGCCCTTAAACTAGCCCTAGCCCTAACCCTAACCCTAGCCCTAGCCCTAACCCTAACACTAACCCTAACCCGAAACCTAACCCTATCCCTAGCACTAACACTAATCCTAACCCTAAACCTAACCCTAGCCCTAGCCCTAACCCTAAGCCTAACCCTAACCCTTGTCCTATCCCTATCCCTAGCCCTAACCCTAACCCTAGCCCTAGCACTAACCCTAACACTAACCCTAGCCATAGCCCTAGCCCTAGGCCTAGACCTAATCCTAACCCTAACCCTAGCCCTAACCCTAAACCTAGACCTAGCCCTAGCCCAATCCCTAACCCTAACCCTAACACTAACCCTATCCCTAGCCCTAAACCTAACGTTAGCCCTAGCCCTAACGCTAACACTAACCCTAAACCTAGCCCTAGCCCTAGACCTACCCCTAGACCTAGTCCTAACCCTAACCCTAACCCTAGACCTAGCCCTAACCCTAGCCCTATCCCTAGCCCTTACCCTTGCCATAGCCCTTGCCCTAAGCCCTAAACCTAACCCTAACCCTAACACTGGACCTAGCCCAAGCCCTAGCCCTAGCCCTAGCCCTAGCCCAAACCCTAACCCTAGCCCTAGCCCTAGCCCTACAACTACCCCTAGCCCTAACCCTAACCCTAACCGTAACACTAACCCTAGCCCTAGCCCTAGAAATAGCCCTAGCCCTAGCCCTAGCCCTAACCCTAACCCTAACCCTAACCCTAGCCCTAGCCCTAGAAATAGCCCTAGCCCTAGCCCTAACACTAACCCTAACCCTAACCCTAGCACTAGCCCTAGAAATAGCCCTAGCCCTAGCCCTAGCCGTAACCCTAACCCTAACCCTAACCCTAGCACTAGCCCTAGAAATAGCCCTAGCCCTAGCCCTAGACCTAGAAATAGCCCTAGCCCTAGCCCTAGCCCTTACCCTAACTCTAACCCTAAACCTAGAACTAACCTAAACCTAACCCTAGCCCTAGCCCTAGCCCTAACCCTAACCCTAACCCTAACACTAACACTAAGCCTAAACCTAACGCTAACCCTAGCCCGAGCCCAAGCCCTAGCCCTACACCTAACCCTAGCCCTAGCCCTAACCCTAAACCTAACCCTAACCCTAACCTGAACCCTAGCCCGAGCCCTAGCCCATGCCCTAGAATTAGGCCTATTCTTAGCCCTAATCCTAGCCCTAGCCCTAACCCTAACCATAACCCTAACCCTAACCCTAACAATAACCCTAACACCAACCGTAACCCTATCGCTATCCCTAGCCCTAGACCTAGCCCTAGGCCTACCCTAACCATAACTCTAACCCTAACCCTAGCCCTAACACTAACCCTAGCCCTAACCCTAACCCTAACCCTAACCCAAACCATAACCCTAACTCTAACACTAACCCTATCCCTAGCCGTAACCCTAACACTAGCCCTAGCCCTAACCCTAACCCCAACCCTAACCCTAGCCCTAGCCCTAGCCCTAGCCCTAGCCCTTGCCCTAGCCCTAGCCTTAGCCCTAGACCTAACCCTAACCCTAGCCCTAACCCTAACCCTAGCCCTAGCACTAGCCCTAGCCCAAACCCTAACCCTAACCCTAACACTAACCCTATACCTAGCCATAACCCTAACACTAGAC
Source organism: Sylvilagus floridanus (assembly GCA_949820135.1). Lineage (NCBI taxonomy): Eukaryota > Metazoa > Chordata > Mammalia > Lagomorpha > Leporidae > Sylvilagus > Sylvilagus floridanus. The sequence goes on along the minus strand of OX463244.1, from coordinate 147,286,151 downwards.
CTAGCCCTAACCCTAACCCTAACCATAACCCTAGCCCTAGCCATAGCCATAGCTCTAGCACTAGCCCTAACCCTAACCCTAGCCTTAGACCCAGCCCTAACCCTAACCCTAACCATAATCCAAGCACTAACCCTAACCCTAACCCTAACCCTAACCTTGCCCTAGCCCTATACATAGCCCTAGCCCTAGCCCTAGCCCTATCCCTAGCCCTAACCCTAACCATAACCCTAGCCCTAGACCTAGCACAAGCCGTAGTCCTAGGCCTAAACCTAACCAAAACCCTAACCCTAACCCTAGCCCTAACCCTAGACCTAGTCCTAGCTCTAGCCCTAGCCCTAGCCCTAACCCTAACACTAACCCTAACCCTAACCCTAACCCTAACCCTGTCACTAGCCCTAACCCTAACCCTAGATCTAGCCCTAACCCTAAACCTAACCCTAACCCTAGCCCTTCTCCTAGCCCTAGTCTAGCCCTAGCCCTAGCCCTAGCCGTAACCCTAACCCTAGCCCTAGCCCTAGCCCTAGCCCTAGCCCTAACCCTAACCCTAACCCTAGCATTAAACCGAGCCCTAGCCCTAGCCCTAGACCTAAACCTAACCCTAACCCTAACCTTAACACTAGCCCTAGCCGTAGCCCTAGCCCTAGAACTATCGCCAGCCCTAGCCCTAGCCCTAGCCATAGCCCTAGAACTACCCTAGCCCTAGCCCTAACCCTAACCCTAGCCCTAGCCCCAGCCCTAACCCTAACCCTAACCCTAATCCAAGCACTAACCCTAACCCTTACCCTAACCCTATCCCTTGCCCAAGCCCTAGACATAGCCCTAGCCCTAGCCCTAGCCCTAGCCCTAACCCTAAACCTAACCCTAACCCTAGCCCTAGCCCTAACCCTAAGCCTAACCCTAACCCTAACCCTAACCCTAGAACTAACCCTAACCCTAGCCCTAGTACTAGCCCTAGCCCTAGCCCTATAACTAGTCCTAGCCCTAGCCCTAGCTCTAGCCCTATCCTTAACCCTAACCCTAACACTAGCACTAACCCTAACCCTAAACCTAGCTCTAGCACTAGCCCTAGCCCTAGCCCTAGCCATAACACTAACCCTAACCCTAACCCTATCCCTAGCCGTAACCCGACCAATAGCCCTAGACCTAACCCTAACACTAACCCTAACCCTAGCCCTAGCCCTAGTTTAGCGCTAGCACTAGCCCTAGCCCTAGCCCTAGCCCTATCCGTAACACTAACCCTAGCCCTAGCACTAGCCCTAAACCTAGCCCTAGCCATAGCCCTAAACATAACCCTAACCCTAACCCTAGCCATAGCCCTAAACCTATCCCTAACACTAGCCCTAGCCCTAACCCTAACCCTAACCCTAACACTAGCCCTATCCCTAGCCCTAGCCCTAACCCTAACCCTAGCCCTAGCCCTAAATCTAGCCCTAGCCCTAACCCTAACCCTAGCCCTAGCCCTAGCCCTAGCCCTACCACTAACCCTAACCCTAACCCTAACCCTAGCCCTAACCCCAGCTCTAACCTTAACCCTAACCCTAACCCTAGCCCTATCCCTAACCCTAACCCTAACCCTATCCCTAGCCCTAACACTAACCCTAGCCCTAGCCATAGCCCTAGCCCTAGGCCTAGACCTAATCCTAACCATAACCCAAGCCCTAACCGTAACCCTAGCCCTAGCCCTAGCCCTAACCCTAACCCTAGCCCTAACCCTAACCCTAGCCCTAGCCCTAGCCAGAACCCTAACCCTAACCCTAACCCTAACCCGAGACCTAGCCCTAGACCTACCCCTAGACCTTGCCCTAACCCTAAACCTAAACCTATCCCTAGCCCTAGCCCTAGCCCTAGCCCTAACCCTAAACCTAACCATAACCCTAGCCCTAGCCCTGGCCCTAGCCCTAGCCCTAGCTCTAAACCTAACACTGGCCCTAGCCCTTAAACTAGCCCTAGCCCTAACCCTAACCCTAGCCCTAGCCCTAACCCTAGCCCTAAACCTAACCCTATCCCTAGCCCCAGCCCTAACCCTAACCCTAACCCTAATCCTAGCAGTAACCCTAACCCTAACCCTAACCCTTGCCCTAGCCCTAAACATAACCCTAGATCTAGCCCTAACACTAAAGCTAACCCTAACCCTAGCCCTTCTCCTAGCCCTAGTCTAGCCCTAGCTCTAGCCCTAGCCTTAGCCATAATCCTAACCCTAACCCTAGCCCTAGCCCTAGCCCTAGCCCTAACCCTAACCCAAACCCTAGCCCTAAACCTAGCCCTAGCCCTAGCCCTAGCCCTAAACGTAACCCTAAACCTAACCTTAACCCTAGCCCTACCCGTAACCCTAGCCCTAGAACTAGCCCTAGCCCTAGCCATAGCCCTAGCCCTGGACCTAGCCCTAACCCTAACCATAACCCTAACCCTAACTCGAGCACTAACCCTGACCCTAACCCTACCCCTAGCCCTAGCCCTAGCCCTAGCCCAAGGCCTAAACCTAACCATTATTCTAACCCTACCCGTAGCCCTAAACCTAACCCTAGCCCTAGCCCTAGCCCTAGCCCTAGCCCTAACCCTAAAACTAACCCTAAACCTAAACCTAACCCTATCCCTAGCCCTAACCCTAACCCTAACCCTAAACCTAACCTTAGCCCTAGCCCTAACCCTAAGCCTAACCCTAACCCTTGTCCTAAAACTAGACCTAGCCCTAGCCCTAGCCCTAGCCCTAGTCTTAAACCTAACCCTAACCCTAACCCTATCCCTAACATTAACCCTAACCCTAGCCCTAGGCCTAAACCTAACCATAACCCTACCTCTAACCCTAACACTAACCCTTACCCTAGCCATAGCCCTAGCCCTAACCCTAACCCTAAACCTAGCCCTAGCCATAGCCCTAACCCTAGCCTTAATCATAACCCTAACCCTAGCCCTAACCCTAACCCTAGCCCTAGCCCTAGCCCTAGCCCTAGCCCAAAACCTAACACTAACCCTAACACTAACCCTATCCCTAGCCGTAACCTTAACACTAGCCCTAGCCATAAGCCTAACCCTAGTCCTAGGCCTAAAGCTAACCATAACCCTAACCCAAACCCTAACACTAACCGTAGCCCTAGCCGTAGCACTAGCCCTAACACTAACCCTAACCCTAAACCAAACCCTATACCTAGCCCTAATCCGAACCCTAGACTTAACCCTAACCCTAACCCTAACCCTAGCCCTAGCCGTAGCCCTAGTCTAGCCCCAGCACTAGCCCTATCCCTAACCCTAACCCTAGCCCTAGCACTAGCCCTAGCCCTAGCCCTAGAACTGACCCTAGCCCTAGCCCTAGAACTAAACCTAACCCTAACCCTAACTTTAGACCTAGCCCTAAACGTATCCCTAACCCTAGCCCTAGCTCTAACCCTAACCCGAACACTAGCCCTAGCCCTAGCCCTAGCCCTAGCCCTAACCCAAACCCTAGCCCTAGACCTAAAACTAGCCCTAGCCCTAAACCTAACCCTAGCCCTAGCCCTAGACCTAGCCCTAGCCCTAACCCTAACCCTAGCACTAGCCGCAACCCTGAACTTAACCCTAACCCTAACCCTAGCCCTATCCCTAACCCTAAACCTAACCCTTGCCCTAGCCCTAGCCCTAGCCCTAGCCCTAGCCCTAACCCTAACCTTAAACCTAAACCTAACCCTAACCCTATCCCTAGCCCTAACCCTAACCCTAGCCCTAGCCCTGACCCTAACACTAACCCTAGCCATAGCCCTAGCCCTAGGCCTAGACCTAATACTAACCCTAACCCTAGCCCTAACCCTAACCCTAGACCTAGCCCTAGCCCAAACCCTAACCCTAACCCTGACACTAACCCTATCCCTAGCCCTAAACCTAACGTTAGCCCTAGCCCTAACGCTAAAACTAACCCTAACCCTAGCCCTAGCCCTAGACCTACCCCTAGACTAAGCCCTAACGCTAAACCTAACCCTAGACCTAGCCCTAACCCTAGCCCTATCCCTAGCCCTTACCCTTGCCCAGGCCCTTTCCCTAAACCCTAAACCTAACCCTAACCCTATCCCTAGACCTAGCCCAAGCCCTAGCCCTAGCCCTAGCCCAAACCCTAACCCTAGCCCTAGCCCTAGCCCTAACCCTAGCCCTAGCCCTAAAACTAACCCTAGCCCTAACCCTAACCCTAGTCCTAGCCCTAGCCCAAACCCTAACCCTAACCCTAACACTAACCCTATCCCTAGCCCTAAACCTAACGCTATCCCTAGCCCTAACGCTAAAACTAACCCTAACCCTAGCCCTAGCCCTAGACCTACCCCTAGACCTAGCCCTAACCCTAACCCTAACCCTAACCCTGGACCTAGCCCTAGCCCAAACCCTAACCCTAACCCTAACACTAACCCTATCCCTAGCCCTAAACCTAACGCTAGCCCTAGCCCTAACGCTAACCCTAACCCTAAACCTAGCCCAAGCCCTAGACCTAACCCTAGACCTAGCCCTAACCCTAACCCTAACCCTAGACCTAGCCCTAATGCTAGCCCTATCCCTAGCCCTTACCCTTGCCCTAAACACTAAACCTAACCCTAACCCTAACCCTAACCCTAGACCTAGCCCAAGCCCTAGCTCTAGCCCTAGCCCTAGCCCAAACCCTAACCCTAGCCCTAGCCCTAGCCCTAACCCTAGCCCTAGCCCTAAAACTAACCCTAGCCCTAGCCCTAAACCTAGCCCTAGGCCTAGCCCTAGCCCTAGCCCTGACCCTAACCCTAACCCTAGCCCTAAATTTAACCCTAACCCTAGCCCTAAACTACCCCTAGCCCTAGCCCTAACCCTAACCCTAACTCTAACCCTAGCCCTAGCCGTAGCCCTAGCCCTAGCCGTAACCCTAACCCTAACCCTAGACCTAGCCCTAGCCCTAGCAATAAACCTAAACCTAACCCTAGCCCTAGCCCTAGCCCTAGCCCTAGACCTAGCCCTAGCCCTAGGCAAAACCCTAACCCTAACCCTAGCACTAAACCTAACCCTAACCCTAGCCCTAGCCCAAGCCCTAGACCTAGCCCTAGCCCTAGCCCTAACCCTAACACTAACCCTAGTCCTAACCCTAACCCTAGCCCTAGCCCTAGCCCTTGACCTAGAACTAGCCCTAGCCCTAGCCCTATCCTAACTCTAACCCTAACCCTAACCCTAAACCTAGCATTAACCCTAAACCTAACCCTAGCCCTAGTCCTAAACCTAACCCTAACCCTAACCCTAGCACTAAGCCTAAACCAAACCCTAGCCCTAACCGAGCCCTAGACCTAGCCCTAGCCCTAAACCTAACCCTAACCCTAGCCCTAACCTTAGCCCTAGCCCTAGCCCTAAACCTAACCCTAACCCTACCCTTAACCGTAGCCCTAGCCCTAGCCCTTGCCCTAGAACTAGCCCTAGCCCTAGCCCTACTCCTAGCCCTAGGCCTAACCCTAACCCTAACACTAATCCTAGCACTAACCCTAACCCTAACCCTAGCCCTAGGACTAACCTTAACCCTAATCCTAACCCAAACCCTAGCACTAACCCTAACCCTAACCCTAGCCCTATATCTAGCCCTAGCCCTAGCCCTAACCCTACACCTAAACATAACCCTAGCCCTAGCCCTAGCCCTAGCCCTAACCCTAACACTAACCCTAACGCTAACACTACCCTTTCCCTAGACCTAACCCTAACCCTAGCCATAACGCTAACCCTAGCCCTAGCCCTAACACTAACCCTAACGCTAACACTACCCTTTCCCTAGACCTAACCTAACCCTAGCCCTAGCCCTAACCCTAACCCTAACCCAGGCCCTAGCCCTAGCCCTAGTCTAGCCCTAGCCCTATCCCTAGCCCTAACCCAAACCCTAACCCTAACCCTATCCCTAGCCCTAACCCTAACCCTAGCCATAGCCCTAAACCTATCCCTAACACTAGCCCTAACCCTAACCCTAAACCTAACACTAACACTAGCCCTAGCCCTAGCCCTAGCCCTAGCCCTAACCCTAACCCTAGCCCTAGCCCTAAAACTAGCCCTAGCCCTAACCCTAAACCTAGCCCTAGCCCCAGCCCTAGCCCTACACCTAGCCCTAACCATAACCCTAACCCTAGCCCTAGCCCTAGCCCTAGCCCTAACCCTAACACTAACACTAACGCTAACACTACCCTTTCCCTAGACCTAACCCTAACCCTAGCCCTAATGCTAACCCTAGCCCTAGCCCTAACACTAACCCTAACGCTAACACTAACCTTTTCCTAGACCTAACCCTAACCCTAGCCCTAGCCCTAACCCTAACCCTAACCCAGGCCCTAGCACTAGCCCTAGTCTAGCCCTAGACCTATCCCTAGCCCTAACCCTAACCCTAACCCTATCCCTAGCCCTAACCCTACCCTAGCCATAGCCCTAAACCTATCCCTAACACTAGCCCTAGCCCCAACCCTAACCCTAACCCTAACATTAGCCCTAGCACTAGCCCTAGCCTTAGCCCTAACCCTAACCCTAGCCCTAGCCCTAAAACAAGCCCTAGCCCTAATCCTAACCCTAGCCCTAGCCCTAGCCATAGCCCTACCCCTAGCCCTAACCCTACCCTAACCCTAGCCCTAAACCCAGCTCTAACCTTAACCCTAACCCTAACCCTAGCGCTATCCCTAACCCAAAACCTAACCCTATCCCTAGCCCTAACCCTAACCCTAGCCCTAGCCCTAGCCTTAATCCTAACCCTACCCCTAACCCTAACCCTAGCCCTAGCCCTAGCCCTAGCCCGAACCTTAACCCTAACCCTAACCCTAACCCTAGCCCTAGCCCTAGCCCTACCCCTAGACCTTGCCCTAACCCTAAACCTAAACCTATCCCTATCCCTAGCCCTAGCCCTAGCCCTAACCCTAAACCTAACCATAACCCTAGCCCTAGCCCTGGCCCTAGCCCTAGCCCTAGCCCTAAACCTAATCCTAGCCCTAGCCCTTAAACTAGCCCTAGCCCTAGCTGTAGCCCTAGCCCTAGCCCTAGCCGTAACCCTAACCCTAAGCCTAGACCTAGCCCTAGCCCTAGCACTAAACCTAACACTAACCCTAGCCCTAGCCCTAGCACTAGACCTAGCCCTAGCCCTAGCCCTAACCCTAACCCTAACCCTAGCACAAAACCTAACCCAAACCCTAGCCCTAGCCCTAACCCTAACACTAACCCTAGTCCTAACCCTAACCCTAGCCCTAGCCCTATTCCTAGCCCTTGCCATAGAACTAGCCCTAGCCCTAGCCCTAGCCCCAGTCCTAACTCTAACCCTAACCCTAACCCTAACCCTAGCACTAACCCTAACCCTAACCCTAGCCCTAGCCCTAAACCTAACCCTAACCCTAACCCTAGAACTAAGCCTAAACCAAACCCTAGCCCTAACCCGAGCCCTAGACCTAGCCCTAGCCCTAAACCTAACCCTAACCCTAGCCCTAACCTTAGCCCTAGCCCTAGACCTAAACCTAACCCTAACCCTACCCTTAACCCTAGCCCTAGCCCTAGCCCTTGCCCTAGAACTAGCCCTAGCCCTAGCCCTACTCCTAGCCCTAGCCCTAACCCTAACCCTAACACTAATCCTAGCACTAACCCTAACCCTAACCCTAGCCCTAGGCCTAACCTTAACCCTAATCCTAACCCTAACACTAGCACTATCCCTAACCCTAACCCTAGCCCTAGATCTAGTCCTAGCCCTAGCCCTAACCCTACCCTTACCCTAGCCCTAGCCCTAGCCCTAGCCCTAAACCTAACCCTAACCCTATCCCCAACCATAACCCTAGCCCTAGCCCTAGCCCTAGCCCTAACCCTAACACTAACCCTAACGCTAACTCTACCCTTTCCCTAGCCCTAACCCTAAACCTAGCCCTAGCCCTATCTCTAGCCCTAACCCTAGCCCTAGTCCTAGCCCTAACCCTAACCCTAACGCTAACCCTAACCCTAAACCTAGCCCTAACCCTATCCCTAGCCCTAGCCCTAACCCTAACCCTAACCCTAACCCTAGCCCTAGCCCTAGACCTAGCCCTAGACCTAGCCCTATACCTAACCCTAACCCTAACCCTAGCCCTAGACCTAGCCCTAGTCCTAGCCCTAGAACTAACCCTAGCCCTAGCCCTAACCCTAGCCCTAACCCTAACCCTAACCCTAACCTTAACCCTAGCACTAACCCTAACCCTAACCCTAGCCCTAGTCCTAGCCCTAGCCCTAGACCTAGCCCTAGCCCTAGCCCTAAACCTAACCCTAACCCTAGCCCTAACGCTAACCCTAGCCCTAGCCCTATCCCTAACCCTAACCCTAACGCTAACACTACCCTTTCCCTAGACCTAACCCTAACCCTAGCCCTAGCCCTAACCCTAACCCTAACCCTGGCCCTAGCCCTAGCCCTAGTCTAGCCCTAGCCCTATCCCTAGCCCTAACCCTAACCCTAACCCTAGCCCTAGCCCTAACCCTAAACCTAGCCCTAGCCCTAGCCCTAGTCCATGGCCTAAACCTAAACATAACCCTAACCCTAACCCTAGCCCTAACCCTAGCCCTAACCCTAACCCTAACCCAGCCCTAGCCCTAACCCTAACCCTAGCCCTAGCCCTAGACCTAGTCCACGGCCTAAACCTAACCATAACCCTAACCCTAACCCTAGCCCTAACCCCAGCCCTAACACTAACCCTAGCCCTAGCCCTAGCCCTAGTCCATGGCCTAAACCTAACCATAACCCTAACCCTAACCCTAGCCCTAACCCTAGCCCTAGGCCTAGCCCTAGCCCTAGCCCTAGCCCTAATCCCAACCCTATCCCTAGCCCTAACCCTAACCTTAGCCGTAGCCATAACCCAAACACTAACGCTAACACTAGCCCGTCTCCTAGCCCTAGTCTAGCCCGAGCCCTAGCCGTAGCACTAGCCCTAGCCGTAACCCTAACCCTAATCCTAGCCCTAGCCTTAGCCCTAGCCCTAGCCCTAGCCCTAGAAATAGCCCTAGACCTTGCCCTAGCCCTAACCCTAATCCTAACCCTAACCCTAACCCTAACCGTAACACTAAGCCTAAACCTAACCCTAGCCCTAGCCCGAGCCCAAGCCCTAGACCTACACCTAACCCAAGCCCTAGCCCTAACCGTAAACCTAACCCTACCCCTAATCTGAACCCTAGCCCTAGCCATAGCCCTTGCCCTATAACTAGCCCTAGCCTTAGCCCTAGTCCTAGCCCTAGCCCTAACCATAACCCTAACCCTAACCCTAGCAATAACCCTAAC
>OX463244.1:147269434-147271934 GCA_949820135.1 Sylvilagus floridanus | reverse complement strand
GCCCTAACCCTAACCCTAACCCTAGCCCTAGCCCTAACCCTAGTCTAGCCCTAGCCCTATCTCTAGCCCTAACCCTAACCCGAACCCTAGCCCTAGCCCTAGGCCTAGCCCTAGTCCTAGGCATAAGCCTAACCATAACCAAAACCCTAACCCTAGCCCTAAACCTAGCCCTAGTCTAGCCCTAGCCCTAGCCCTAGACCCAGACCTAACCCTAACACTAAACCAACCGTAACCCTTACCCTATTCCTAGCCCTAAACCTAACCCTATCCCTAGCCCTAACCCAAACCCTAACACTAACCCTAGCCCTTCTCAAGCCCTAGTCTAGCCCAGGCTCTAGCCCTAGCTATAGCCCTAACCGTAACCCTAACCATAACACTAGCCCTAGCCCTAGCCCTAGCCCAAACCCTAGCCCTAGCCCTAGCCCTAACAATAACCCTAACCCTAACCCTAGCACTAACCCTAACCCTAAACCTAACCCTATCCCTAGCACTAGCCCTAGTCTAGTCCTAGCCTTAGCCCTAGCCCTAACCCTAACCCTAACCCTAACCCTAGCCCTAGCCCTAGCCCTAGCCCTAACCCTAACCCTAAACCTAACCCTAACCCTATCCCTAGCCGTAACTCTAAACCTAGCCCTAGCCCTAACCCTAACCCTAACCCTAACCTTAGCCTTAGCCCTAGACCTAGCCTTAAACTAGCCCTAACGCCAACACTAATCCTAAACCTAGCCCTAGCGTTGCCCTAGCCCTAGCCCTAACCCTAAACCCTAACCCTAGCCCTAGCCCTAGCCCTAGCCCTAGCCCTAGCCCTAGTCCTAAACCTAACCCTAAACCAAACCCTAACCCTAGCACTAATCATAACCCTAACCCTAGACCTAGCCCTAGCCCTAACCCTAGCCCTAGCCCTAACCCTAGCCCAAACCCTAACCCTAACCCTAGCCCTAGACCTTGACCTATCCCTAGCCCTAGCCCTCGCCCTAGCCCTAGCCCTAACCCGAACCCTAACCCTAGCCCAAGCCCTAGCCCTAGCCATAGCCCTAACCCTAAACTTAACCCTAGCCCTAGCACAAGCCCTAGCCCTAGAACTATCAATAGCCCTAGCACTAGGCATAACCCTAACCCTAAACCTAGCCCTAGTCCTCGCCCTAGCCCTAGCCCTAGCCCTAACCCTAACCCTAAACCTAGCCCTAGCCCTAGCACTAGCCCTAGCACTAACCCTAACACTAACACTAACACTAAACCTAACCCTATCCCTAGCCCAAACCCTAACCCTAGCCCTAGCCCTAGCCCTAAACCTAAACATAACCCTAACCTTAGCCCTAATCTTAGCCCTAGCCCTAGCCCTAAACCTAACCCTAACCATACCCTTAACCCTAGCCCTAGCCCTAGCCCTAGCCCTAAACCTATCCCTAGCCCTAGCCCTTAAACTAGCCCTAGCCCTAACCCTAACCCTAGCCCTAGCCCTAGCCCTAGCCCTAACCCTAACCCTAGACCTAACCCTAACCCTAGCCCTAGCCCTAGCCCTAGCCCTAACCCTAAACCTAAACCTAATCCTGAACCTATCGCTAGCCCTAACTCTAAATCTAGCCCTAGCCCTAACCCTAACCCTAGCCCTAACCTTAGCCCTAGCACTAGACCTGCCTTAGCACTAGCCTTAACCCCAACACTAATCCTAAACCTAGCCCTAGCGTTGCTCTAGCCCTAGGCCTAACCCTAAACCCTAACCCTAGCCCTAGCCCTAGCCCTAGAACTAGCCCTACTCCTAGCCCTAGCCCTAGTCCTAAACCTAACCCTAACCCTAAACCTAGCCCTAGCACTAATCATAACCCTAACCCAAGACCTAGCCCTAGCCCTATCCCTAGCCCTAGCCCTAGCCTTAGCCCTATCCCTAACCCTAACCCTAAACCTAGCCCTAGACCTAGCCCTAGCCCTATCCCTAACCCTAACCCTAGCCCTAGCCCTAGCCCTAGCCCTTAACCTATCCCTAGCCCTAGCCCTCACCCTAGCCCTAGCCCTAACCCGAACCCTAAACCAAGCCCAAGCCCTAGCTCTAGCCATAGCCCTAACCCTAGAATTAACCATAGCCCTAGCACTAGCCCTAGCCCTAGAACTATACCTAGCCCTAGCGCTAGCCCTAACCCTAACCCTAAACCTAGCCCTAGCCCTAGCCCTCGCCCTAGCCCTAGCCCTAGCCATAACCCTAACCCTAACCCTAGCCCTAGCCCTAGGCCTCGCCCTAACCCTAACCCTAACCCTAACCCTAAACCTAGCCCTAGACCTAGCCCTAACCCTAACCCTAACCCTAGCCCTAGCCCTAGCCCTAGCCCTAGCCCTTACTCTAGACCTAGCCCTAACCCTAACTCTAGCCCTAGCACTAACACGAGCCCTAGCCCGAGCCCTAGCCCTAGCCCTGACCCTAACCCTAAACCTAGCCCTAACGTTAAACCAAACCCTAGACCTACAACTACCCGTAGCCCTAGCCCTAACCCTAACCCTAGCCCTA
>OX463244.1:147249434-147264434 GCA_949820135.1 Sylvilagus floridanus | reverse complement strand
AACACTAATCCTAGCACTAACCCTAACCCTAACCCTAGCCCTAGGCCTAACCCTAACCCTAACCCTAACCCTAGCACTTACCCTAACCCTAACCCTAGCCCTAGACCTAGCCCTAGCCCTAGCCCTAGCCCTAATCCTAACCCTGACCCTAGTCCTAACCCTAAGCCTAGCCCTAGACCTAGCCCTAGCCCTAACCCTAACCCTAACACTACCTCTAACCCTAAACCTAACCATATCCCTAGCCCTAACCCTAACCCTAGCCCTAGCCCTAAACCTAACCCTAACCCTAACCCTAGCCCTAGCCCTAGCCCTAGTCTAGCCCTAGCCCTAGCCCTAGGCCTAGACCTAACCCTAACCCTAACCCTAACCCTAGCCCTAACCCTAACCCTAACCCTAGCCCTAGCCCTAGCCCTAGCCCTAAACCTAACCCTAAACCTAACCCTAACCCTAGCCCTAGCCCTAACCCTAAACCTAACCCTATCCCTAGCACTAGTCCTTGTCTAGCCCTAGCCCTAGACCTAGCCCTAGCCCTATCCCTAGCCCTAGCCTTAGCCCTAGCCCTAAAACTAACCCTAGCCCTAGACCTAGCCCTAGACCTAGCCCTAGCCCTAGCCCTAATCCTAACCCTAACCCTAGTCCTAACCCTAAGCCTAGCCCTAGACCTAGCCCTAGCCCTAACCCTAACCCTAACACTACCTCTAACCCTAAACCTAACCATATCCCTAGCCCTAACCCTAACCCTAGCCCTAGCCCTAAACCTAACCCTAACCCTAACCCTAGCCCTAGCCCTAGCCCTAGTCTAGCCCTAGCCCTAGCCCTAGGCCTAGACCTAACCCTAACCCTAACCCTAACCCTAGCCCTAACCCTAACCCTAACCCTAGCCCTAGCCCTAGCCCTAGCCCTAAACCTAACCCTAAACCTAACCCTAACCCTAGCCCTAGCCCTAACCCTAAACCTAACCCTATCCCTAGCACTAGTCCTTGTCTAGCCCTAGCCCTAGACCTAGCCCTAGCCCTATCCCTAGCCCTAGCCTTAGCCCTAGCCCTAAAACTAACCCTAGCCCTAGACCTAGCCCTAGACCTATCCCTAACCCTAACACTAACCCTAGCCCTAGCCCTAGCCTTAGCCCTAGCACTATCCCTTGAACTATCCCTAGCCCTAGCCCTCGGACTAGCCCTAGCCCTAACCCGAACCCTAACCCTAGCCCAAGCCCTAGCCATAGCCATAGACCTAAACCTAAACTTAACCATAGCCCTAGCACTAGCCCTAGCCCTAGAACTATACCTAGCCCTAGCCCTAGCCCTAAACCTAACCCTAAACCTAGCCCTAGCCCTAGCCCTAACCCTAACCCTAACCCTAGCCCTAGCCCTAGCCCCAACTTGACCTAGCCATAACCCTAACTCTAGCCCTAGCACTAAAATGAGCCCTAGCCCTAGCCCTAGCCCAAGCCCTGACCATAACCCTCACCCTAGCCCTAAGGTTAAACCTAACCCTAGCCCTAACACTACCCGTAGCCCTAGCCCTAACCCTAACCCTAACCCTAGCCCTAGACCTAGCCCTAGCCCTAGCCCTAGCCCTAGCCCTAGCCCTAACCCTAACCCTAGCCCTAACCCTAACCCTAGCTCTAGTACTAGCCCTAGCCCTAACCCTAACCCTAACCCTAACCCAAGCCCTAGACCTAGGCCTAGCCCTAGCCCTAGCCCTAGCCCTAACCCTAACCCTAGCCCTAACCCTAACCCTAGACCTAGTCCTAGTCCTAGCCCTAACCCTAACCCTAACCCTAACCCTAACCCTAGCCCTAGCAATAGACCTACCCCAAGACCTTACCCTAACCCTAAACCTAAACCTATCCCTAACCCTAGCCCCAGCCGTAACCTTACACCACACCATAACCCTAGCCCTAGCCCTAGCCCTAGCCCTAACCCTAAACCTATCCCTAGCCATAGCCCTTAAACTAGCCCTAGCCCTAACCCTAACCCTAGCCCTAGCCCTAGCCCTAGCCCTAGCCCTAACCCTAACCCTAGACCTAACCCCAGCCCTAACCCTAACCCTAACCCTAATCCTAGCACTAACCCTAAAAAGCCCTAACCCTAACCCTAGCCCAGCCCTAACCCTAACCCTAAACCTAGCCCTAGCCCCAGCCCTATTCCAAACCCTAAACCTAACCCTAGCCCTAGCCCTAACCCTAACCCTAACCCTAACCCTTGCCCTAGCCATAGCCATAGCCCTAGCCCTAGACCTAGCTCTAGCCCTAACCCTAACCCAAACCCTAACCCTAGCCCTAACCCTAACCCTAGCCCTAGCCCTAACCCTAACCCTAACCCTAGCCCTAGCCCTAGACCTAGCCCTAACCTAGCCCTATCCCTAACCCTAACCCTATCCCTAACCCTAACCCTAGCCCTAGCCCTAACCCTAAACCTAACCCTAGCCCTAGCCCTAGAACTAGCCCTAACCTAGCCCTATCCCTAACCCTAACCCTAACCCTAACCCTAGCCCTAGCCCTAGCCCTAGCCCTAGCCCTAGAACTATCCCTAGCCCTAGCCCTAGCCCTAGCCATAACCCAAACCATAACCCTAAACCTAACTCTAACACTAGCACTAACACTAACCCTAAACCTAGCCATAGCCCTAGCCCTAGAACTAGCCCTAGGCCTAACCCTAAACCTAACCCTAACCCTAGCCCTAGCCCTAGCCCTAGAACTAGACCTAGCCCTAGCCCTAGCCCTAGCCCTAACCCTAACACTAACCCTAGCCCTAGCCCCAACCCTAGCCCTAGCCCTAGCCCCAATCCTAACCCTAACCCTAACCTTAACCCTAACCCTAACCCTAGACCTAGACCTAAACATATCCCTAACCATAACCATAACCCTAACCCTAACACTCTCCCTAGCCCTAACCCTATCCCTAGCCCTAGCCCTAACCCTAACCCTAACCCTAGCCCTAGCCCTAGCCCTAGTCTAGCCCTAGCCCTATCTCTAGCCCTTACCCTAACCCTAACACTAGCCCTAGCCCTAACCCTAGCCCTAGCCCTAGTCCTAGGCTTAAACCAAACCATAACCCTAACCCTAACCCTAGCCCTAAACCTAGCCCTAGTCTAGCCCTAGCCCTAGCCCTAGCCCTAACCCAAACCCTAACACTAACCCTAGCCCTTCTCCTAGCCCTAGTCTAGCCCTAGCTCTAGCCCTAGCCCTAGCCCTAGCCGTAACCCTAACCCTAACCCTAGACATAGCCCTAGGCCTAGACCTAGCCCTAGAACTAGCCCTAGCCCTAGCCCTAGCCCTAACCCTAACCCTAACCCTAACCCTAGCACTAACCCTAACCGTAACCCTAGCCCTGGCCTTAACCCAAACCCTAACCCTTACACTAACCCTAGCACTAACCCTAAACCTAACCCTATCCCTAGCCCTAGCCCTAGGCCAAAACCTAATCAAACCTCTAAACCTAACCCTAGCCCTAACCCTAATCCTAGCCCTAACCCTACCCCTAGCCCTAGCCCTAAACCTAACACTAACCCTAACACTAAACCTAACCTGAACCGTAGTCCTAACGCTAACCCTAACCCAAGCCCTAACTCTAACCCTAGCCCTAACCCTAACACTAACCCTAACCCTAACCCTAACCCTAACCCTAGTCCTAGCCCTAGACCTAGCACTAGCCCTAGCCCTAAACGTAAACCTAGCTCTAGGCCTAGCCCTAGCCCTAGCACTAGAACTAGCCCTAGCCCTTGCCCTAACCCTAGCCTTAAACGTAACCCTAAACCTAACACTAATCCTAGCACTAACCCTAACCCTAACCCTAGCCCTAGGCCTAACCCTAACCCTAACCCTAACCCTAGCACTTACCCTAACCCTAACCCTAGCCCTAGACCTAGCCCTAGCCCTAGCCCTAGCCCTAATCCTAACCCTAACCCTAGTCCTAACCCTAAGCCTAGCCCTAGACCTAGCCCTAGCCCTAACCCTAACCCTAACACTACCTCTAACCCTAAACCTAACCATATCCCTAGCCCTAACCCTAACCCTAGCCCTAGCCCTAAACCTAACCCTAACCCTAACCCTAGCCCTAGCCCTAGCCCTAGTCTAGCCCTAGCCCTAGCCCTAGGCCTAGACCTAACCCTAACCCTAACCCTAACCCTAGCCCTAACCCTAACCCTAACCCTAGCCCTAGCCCTAGCCCTAGCCCTAAACCTAACCCTAAACCTAACCCTAACCCTAGCCCTAGCCCTAACCCTAAACCTAACCCTATCCCTAGCACCAGTCCTTGTCTAGCCCTAGCCCTAGACCTAGCCCTAGCCCTATCCCTAGCCCTAGCCTTAGCCCTAGCCCTAAAACTAACCCTAGCCCTAGACCTAGCCCTAGACCTATCCCTAACCCTAACACTAACCCTAGCCCTAGCCCTAGCCTTAGCCCTAGCACTATCCCTTGAACTATCCCTAGCCCTAGCCCTCGGACTAGCCCTAGCCCTAACCCGAACCCTAACCCTAGCCCAAGCCCTAGCCATAGCCATAGACCTAAACCTAAACTTAACCATAGCCCTAGCACTAGCCCTAGCCCTAGAACTATACCTAGCCCTAGCCCTAGCCCTAAACCTAACCCTAAACCTAGCCCTAGCCCTAGCCCTAACCCTAACCCTAACCCTAGCCCTAGCCCTAGCCCCAACTTGACCTAGCCATAACCCTAACTCTAGCCCTAGCACTAAAATGAGCCCTAGCCCTAGCCCTAGCCCAAGCCCTGACCATAACCCTCACCCTAGCCCTAAGGTTAAACCTAACCCTAGCCCTAACACTACCCGTAGCCCTAGCCCTAACCCTAACCCTAACCCTAGCCCTAGACCTAGCCCTAGCCCTAGCCCTAGCCCTAGCCCTAGCCCTAACCCTAACCCTAGCCCTAACCCTAACCCTAGCTCTAGTACTAGCCCTAGCCCTAACCCTAACCCTAACCCTAACCCAAGCCCTAGACCTAGGCCTAGCCCTAGCCCTAGCCCTAGCCCTAACCCTAACCCTAGCCCTAACCCTAACCCTAGACCTAGTCCTAGTCCTAGCCCTAACCCTAACCCTAACCCTAACCCTAACCCTAGCCCTAGCAATAGACCTACCCCAAGACCTTACCCTAACCCTAAACCTAAACCTATCCCTAACCCTAGCCCCAGCCGTAACCTTAAACCACACCATAACCCTAGCCCTAGCCCTAGCCCTAGCCCTAACCCTAAACCTATCCCTAGCCATAGCCCTTAAACTAGCCCTAGCCCTAACCCTAACCCTAGCCCTAGCCCTAGCCCTAGCCCTAGCCCTAACCCTAACCCTAGACCTAACCCCAGCCCTAACCCTAACCCTAACCCTAATCCTAGCACTAACCCTAAAAAGCCCTAACCCTAACCCTAGCCCTAGCCCTAACCCTAACCCTAACCCTAACCCTAGCCCTAGCCCTAGACCTAGCCCTAACCCTAGCCCTAGAACTAGCCCTAGCCCTAGCCCTAGCCCTAGCCCTAACCCTAACCCTAACCCTAACACTAGCACTAACCCTAAACCTAACCCTAACCCTAGCCCTAGCCCTAGCCCTAGCCCTAACCCTAACCCTAAACCTAACCCTAGCCCTAACTCTAACCCTAGCACTAGCCCTAACCCTAACCCTAAAACTAACTCTAGTCCTAGCCCTAGACCTAGCACTAGCCCTATCCCTAACCCTAACCCTAAACCTAACCCGATCCCTAGCCCTAACCCTAACCCTAGCCCTAGCCCTAACCCTAACCCTAAACCTAACCCTATCCCAAGCCCTAACCCTAACCCTAGCCCTAGCCCTAACCCTAACCCTAACCCTAACCCTAACCCTAGACCTAGACCTAGCACTAGTCTAGGCCTAGCCCTAGCCCTAGCCCTAGCCCTAGCCCTAACACTAACCCTAGCCCTAGCCCTAGCCCTATCCTTAACCCTAACCCTAGACCTAGCCCTAAACCTATCCCTAACCCTAACCCTAACCCTAACCCTAACCCTAACCCTAGCCCTAGCCCTAGCCCTAGCCCTAACCCTTACCCTAAACCTAATTCTAAACATATCGCTAGCCCTAACTCTAAATCTAGCCCTAGCCCTAACCCTAACCCTAACCCTAACCTTAGCCCTAGCACTAGACCTAGCCTTAGCACTAGCCCTAACCCCAACACTAATCCTAAAAATAGCCCTAGCGTTGCTCTAGCCCTAGCCCTAACCCTAAACCCTAACCCTAGCCCTAGCCCTAGCCCTAGAACTAGCCCTAGCCCTAGCCCTAGCCCTAGTCCTAAACCTAACCCTAACCCTAACCCTAGCCCTAGCACTAATGATAACCCTAACCCTAGACCTATCCCTAGCCCTAGCCTTAGCCCTAGCCCTAGCCTTAGGCCTAACCCTAACCCTAACCCTAACCCTAGCCCTAGACCTAGCCCTAGCCGTCTCCCTAACCCTAACACTAACCCTAGCCCTAGCCCTAGCCCTAGCCCTTAACCTATCCCTAGCCCTAGCCCTCACCCTAGCCCTAGCCCTAACTCGAACCCTAACCCTAGCCCAAGCCCTAGCCCTAGCCATAGCCCTAACCCTAGAATTAACCATAGCCCTAGCACTAGCCCTAGCCCTAGAAATATACCTAGCCCTAGCGCTAGCCCTAACCCTAACCCTAAACCTAGCTCTAGCCCTAGCCCTCGCCCTAGCCCTAGTACCAGCCCTAACCCTAAACCTAACCCTAGCCCTAGCCCTAGGCCTCGCCCTAGCCCTAACCCTAACCCTAACCCTAATCCTAGCCCTAGCCCTAGCCCTAACCCTAACCCTAACCCTAGCCCTAGCCCTAGCCCTTACCCTAGACCTAGCCCTAACCCTAACCCTAGCCCTAGCACTAACACGAGCCCTAGCCCGAGCCCTAGCCCTAGCCCTGACCCTAACCCTAACCCTAGCCCTAACGTTAAACCTAACCCTAGCCCTACAACTACCTGTAGCCCTAGCCCTAACCCTAACCCTAACGCTAGCCCTAGACCTAGCCCTAGCCCTAGCCCTAGCCCTAGCCCTAACCCTAACCCTAGCCCTAACCCTAACCCTAGCCCTAGTCCTAGCCCTAGCCCTAACCCTAACCCTAACCCTAACCCAAGCCCTAGAATGAGCCCTAGCCCTAGCCCTAGGCCTATCCCTAATCCTAACCCTAGCCCTAACCCTAACCCTAGCCCTAGTCCTAGCCCTAGCCCTAACCCTAACCCTAACCCTAACCCAAGACCTTGCCCTAACCCTAAACCTAAACCTATCCCTAACCCTAGCCCCAGCCCTAACCCTAAACCTAACCATAACCCTAGCCCTAGCCCTAAACCTATCGCCAGCCCTAGCCCTTAAACTAGCCCTAGCCCTAACCCTAACCATAGCCCTAGCCCTAGCCCTAACCCTAACACTAGACCTAACCCCAGCCCTAACCCTAACCCTAACCCTAATCCTAGCACTAACCCTAACCGAAGCCCTAACCCTAACCCTAGCCCTAGACCTAACCCTAACCCTAACCCTAGCCCTAGCCCTAACCCTAGTCTAGACCTAGCCCTATCTCTAGCCCTAACCCTAACCCTAACCCTAGCCCTAGCCCTAGCCCTAAACCTAGCCCTAGTCTAGCCCTAGCCCTAGCCCTAGCCCCAGCCCTAACCCTAACACTAAACCAACCGTAACCCTTACCCTATCCCTACCCCTAAACCTAACCCTAGCCCTAGCCCTAACCCAAACCGTAACACTAACCCTAGCCCTTCTCAAGCCCTAGTCTAGCCCTAGCTCTAGCCCTAGCTATAGCCCTAACCGTAACCCTAACCCTAACACTAGCCCTAGACCTAGCCCTAGCCCAGGCCCTAACCCTAGCCCTAGCCCTGGCCCTAACCCTAACCCT
Organism: Sylvilagus floridanus; assembly: GCA_949820135.1. Lineage (NCBI taxonomy): Eukaryota > Metazoa > Chordata > Mammalia > Lagomorpha > Leporidae > Sylvilagus > Sylvilagus floridanus. Next base: position 147,256,564 of record OX463244.1, on the reverse strand, counting down.
AGCCCTAACGTTAAACCTAACCCTAGCCCTACAACTACCTGTAGCCCTAGCCCTAACCCTAACCCTAACCCTAGCCCTAGACCTAGCCCTAGCCCTAGCCCTAGCCCTAGCCCTAGCCCTAACCCTAACCCTAGCCCTAACCCTAACCCTAGCCCTAGTCCTAGCCCTAGCCCTAACCCTAACCCTAACCCTAACCCAAGCCCTAGAACGAGCCCTAGCCCTAGCCCTAGGCCTATCCCTAATCCTAACCCTAGCCCTAACCCTAACCCTAGCCCTAGTCCTAGCCCTAGCCCTAACCCTAACCCTAACCCTAACCCAAGACCTTGCCCTAACCCTAAACCTAAACCTATCCCTAACCCTAGCCCCAGCCCTAACCCTAAACCTAACCATAACCCTAGCCCTAGCCCTAGCCCTAAACCTATCGCTAGCCCTAGCCCTTAAACTAGCCCTAGCCCTAACCCTAACCATAGCCCTAGCCCTAGCCCTAGCCCTAGCCCTAACCCTAACACTAGACCTAACCCCAGCCCTAACCCTAACCCTAACCCTAATCCTAGCACTAACCCTAACCGAAGCCCTAACCCTAACTCTAGCCCTAGACCTAACCCTAACCCTAACCCTAGCCCTAGCCCTAACCCTAGTCTAGACCTAGCCCTATCTCTAGCCCTAACCCTAACCCTAACCCTAGCCCTAGCCCTAGCCCTAAACCTAGCCCTAGTCTAGCCCTAGCCCTAGCCCTAGCCCCAGCCCTAACCCTAACACTAAACCAACCGTAACCCTTACCCTATCCCTACCCCTAAACCTAACCCTAGCCCTAGCCCTAACCCAAACCGTAACACTAACCCTAGCCCTTCTCAAGCCCTAGTCTAGCCCTAGCTCTAGCCCTAGCTATAGCCCTAACCGTAACCCTAACCCTAACACTAGCCCTAGCCCTAGCCCTAGCCCAGGCCCTAACCCTAGAACTAGCCCTGGCCCTAACACTAACCCTAACCCTAACCCTAGCACTAACCCTAACCCTAACCCTAAACCTAACCCTATCCCTAGCACTAGCCCTAGTCTAGCCCTAGCCCTAGCCCTAGCCCTAACCCTAACCCTAAACCTAACCCTAGCCCTAGCCCTAGCCCTAGCCCTAACCCTAACCCTAAACCTAACCCTAACCCTATCCCTAGCCCTAACTCTAAACCTAGCCCTAGCCCTAACCCTAACCCTAACCCCAACCTTAGCCCTAGCCCTAGACCTAGCCTTAGCACTAGCCCTAACCCCAACACTAATCCTAAACCTAGCCCTAGCGTTGCCCTAGACCTAGCCCTAACCCTAAACCCTAACCCTAGCCCTAGCCCTAGCCCTAGAACTAGCCCTAGCCCTAGCCTTAGCCCTAGTCCTAAACCTAACCCTAAACCAAACCCTAGCCCTAGCACTAATCATAACCCTAACCCTAGACCTAGCCCTAGCCCTAACCCTAGCCCTGGCCCTAGCCCTAGCTAAAACCCTAACCCTAACCCTAGCCCTAGACCTTGACCTAGCTCTATCCCTAACCTTAACACTAACCCTAGCCCTAGCCCTAGCCCTAGGCCTAGCCCTTAACCTATCCCTAGCCCTAGCCCTCACCCTAGCCCTAGCCCTAACCCGAACCCTAACCCTAGCCCAAGCCCTAGCCCTAGCCATAGCCCTAACCCTAAACTTAACCCTAGCCCTAGCACAAGCACTAGCCCTAGAACTATCCCTAGCCCTAGAACTAGGCATAACCCTAACCCGAAACCTAGCCCTAGCCCTAGCCCTCGCCCTAGCCCTAGCCCTAGCCCTAACCCTAACCCTAACCCTAGCCCTAGCCCTAGGCCTCGCCCTAGACCTAGCACTAACCCTAACCCTAACCCTAGCCCTAACCCTAGCCCTAGCCCTAGACCTAGCCATAGCACTAAACCTAACCCTAACCCTAAACTTAACCCTAGCGCTAGCCCTAGCGCTAGCTCTAGAACTAGCCCTAGCCCTAGCCCTAGCCCTATACCTAGCCCTAGCCATAGACCTAAACCTAACCATAACTCTAACCCTAACCCTAGCCCTAACCCTAACCCTAATCCTAGCCCTACCCCTAGCACTAGCCCTAGCACTAACCCTAACACTAACACTAACACTAACACTAAACCTAACCCTATCCCTAGCCCTAACCCTAACCCTAGCCCTAGCCCTAGCCCTAAACCTAAACCTAACCCTAACCCTAGCCCTAATCTTAGCCCTAGCCCTAGGCCTAAACCTAACCCTAACACTAACCCTAACCCTAGCACTAACCCTAACCCTAACCCTAGCCCTAGCCTTAACCCAAAACCTAACCCTAACCCTAACCCTAGCACTAACCCTAAACCTAACCCTATCCCTAGCCCTAGCCCTAGAACTAGCCCTAAACCTAACCCTAACCCTAGCCCTAACCCTAGCCCTAGCCCTAGCCCTAAACCTAACCCTAACCCTAACCATAACCCTAGCCCTAGCCCTAGCCCTTGTCCTAGAACTAGCACTAGCCCTAGACCTAGTCCTAGCCCTAGCCCTAACCCTAACCATAACCCTAACCCTAACCCTAGCAATAACCCTAACACTAACCCTAGCCCTAGCCCTAGGCCTAGCCCTAGCCCTAGGCCTAAACCTAACCATAACTCTAAACCTAACCCTAGCCCTAACCCTAACCCTAGCCCTAACCCTACCCCTAGCCCTAGCCCTAACCCTAACACTAACCCTAACACTAAACCTAACCCGAACCCTAGCCCTAACACTAACCCTAACCCAAGCCCTAACTCTAACCCTAGCCCTAACCCTAACACTAACCCTAACACTAACCCTAACCCTAACCCTAGTCCTAGCCCTAGACCTAGCCCTAGCCCTAGCCCTAAACCTAACCCTAGCTCTAGGCCTAGCCCTAGCCCTAGCCCTAGAACTAGCCCTAGCCCTTGCCCTAACCCTAACCCTAAACCTAACCCTAGCCCTAGCCCTAACCCTAACCCTAAACCTAACCTTAGCCCTTGCACTAGTCCTAGCCTTAGCACTAGCCCTAACCCCAACACTAATCCTAAACCTAGCCCTAGAGTTGCCCTAGCCCTAGCCCTAACCCTAAACCCTAACCCTAGCCCTAGCCCTAGCCCTAGAACTAGCCCTAGCCCTAGCCCTAGAACTAGCCCTAGCCCTAGCCCTAGCCCTAGTCCTAAACCTAACCCTAACCCTAACCCTAGTCCTAGCACTAAACATAACCCTAACCCTAGACCTAGCCCTAGCCCTAGCCCTATCCCTAGCCCTAGCCTTAGCCCTAGCCCTAAAACTAAACCTAGCCCTAGACCTAGCCCTAGCCCTATCCCTAACCCTAACACTAACCCTAGCCCTAGCCCTAGCCTTAGCCCTAGCCCTATCCCTTAAACTATCCCTAGCCCTAGCCCTCGGACTAGCCCTAGCCCTACCCGAACCCTAACCCTAGCCCAAGCCCTAGCCCTAGCCATAGCCCTAACCCTAAACTTAACCATAGCCCTAGCACTAGCCCTAGCCCTAGAACTATACCTAGCCCTAGCCCTAGCCCTAAACCTAACCCTAAACCTAGCCCTAGCCCTAGCCCTAACCCTAACCCTAACCCGAGCCATAGCCCTAGCCATTAACTTGACCTAGCCCTAACCCTAACCCTAGCCCTAGCACTAACATGAGCACTAGCCCTAGCCCTAGCTCTAGCCCTGACCCTAACCCTCACCCTAGCCCTAACGTTAAACCTAACCCTAGCCCTAACACTACCCGTAGCCCTAGCCCTAACCCTAATCCTAACCCTAGCCCTAGACCTAGCCCTAGCCCTAGCCCTAGCCCTAGCCCTAACCCTAACCCTAGCCCTAACCCTAACCCTAGCTCTAGTCCTAGCACTAGCCCTAACCCTAACCCTAACCTTAATCCAAGCCCTAGACCTAGACCTAGCCCTAGCCCTAGCCCTAGCCCTAACCCTAACCCTAGCCCTAACCCTAACCCTAGCCCTAGTCCTAGTCCTAGCCCTAACCCTAACCCTAACCCTAACCCTAGCCCTAGCAATAGACCTACCCCAAGACCTTACCCTAACCCTAAACCTAAACCTATCCCTAACCCTAGCCCCAGCCGTAACATTAAACCTAACCATAACCCTAGCCCTAGCCCTAGCCCTAGCCCTAGCCCTAAACCTATCCCTAGCCCTAGCCCTTAAACTAGCCCTAGCCCTAACCCTAACCCTAGCCCTAGCCCTAGCCCTAGCCCTAGCCCTAACCCTAACCCTAAACCTAACCCTAGCCCTAACTCTAACCCTAGCACTAGCCCTAACCCTAACCCTAAAACTAACTCTAGTCCTAGCCCTAGACCTAGCCCTAGCCCTATCCCTAACCCTAACCCTAAACCTAACCCTATCCCTAGCCCTAACCCTAACCCTAGCCCTAGCCCTAACCATAACCCTAAACCTAACCCTATCCCAAGACCTAACCCTAACCCTAGCCCTAGCCCTAACCCTAACCTTAACCCTAACCCTAGCCCTAGAGCTAGCCCTAGTCTAGCCCTAGCCCTAGCCCTAGCCCTAGCCCTAACACTAACCCTAGCCCTAGCCCTAGCCCTATCCTTAACCCTAACCCTAGACCTAGCCCTAAACCTATCCCTAACCCTAGCCCTAGCCCTAACCCTAATCCTAACCCTAGCCCTAACCCTAACCCTAGCCCTAGCCCTAGCCCTAGCCTTAACCCTAACCCTAAACCTAACCCTAACCCTAGCCCTAGCCCTAACCCTAAACCTAACCCTATCCCTAGCACTAGCCCTTAGTCTAGCCCTAGCCCTAGACCTAGCCCTAACCCTAACCCTAACCCTAACCCTAACCCTAGCCCTAGCCCTAGCCCTAGCCCTAACCCTAACCCTAAACCTAATCCTAAACCTATCGCTAGCCCTAACTCTAAATATAGCCCTAGCCCTAACCCTAACCCTAACCCTAACCTTAGCCCTAGCACTAGACCTAGCCTTAGCACTAGCCCTAACCCCAACACTAATCCTAAAAATAGCCCTAGCGTTGCTCTAGCCCTAGCCCTAACCCTAAACCCTAACCCTAGCCCTAGCCCTAGCCCTAGCCCTAGCCCTAGTCCTAAACCTAACCCTAACCCTAACCCTAGCCCTAGCACTAATCATAACCCTAAACCTAGACCTATCCCTAGCCCTATCCTTAGCCCTAGCCCTAGCCTTAGCCCTAACCCTAACCCTAACCCTAGCCCTAGACCTAGCCCTAGCCCTATCCCTAACCCTAACACTAACCCTAGCCCTAGCCCTAGCCCTAGCCCTTAACCTATCCCTAGCCCTAGCCCTCACCCTCGCCCTAGCCCTAACTCGAACCCTAACCCTAGCCCAAGCCCTAGCCCTAGCCATAGCCCTAACCCGAGAATTAACAATAGCCCTAGCACAAGCCCTAGCCCTAGAACTATACCTAGCCCTAGCGCTAGCCCTAACCCTAACCCTAAACCTAGCTCTAGACCTAGCCCTCGCCCTAGCACTAGCACCAGCCCTAACCCTAAACCTAACCCTAGCCCTAGCCCTAGGCCTCGCCCTAGCCCTAACCCTAACCCTAAACCTAATCCTAGCCCTAGACCTAGCCCTAACCCTAACCCTAACCCGAGCCATAGCCCTAGCCATTAACTTGACCTAGCCCTTATCCTAACCCTAGCCCTAGCACTAACATGAGCACTATCCCTAGCCCTAGCCCTAGCCCTGACCCTAACCCTCACCCTAGCCCTAACGTTAAACCTAACCCTAGCCCTAACACTACCCGTAGCCCTAGCCCTAACCCTAACCCTAGCCCTAGCCCTAGCCCTAGCCTTAACCCTAACCCTAAACCTAACCCTAACCCTAGCCCTAGCCCTAACCCTAAACCTAACCCTATCCCTAGCACTAGCCCTTAGTCTAGCCCTAGCCCTAGACCTAGCCCTAACCCTAACCCTAACCCTAACCCTAACCCTAGCCCTAGCCCTAGCCCTAGCCCTAACCCTAACCCTAAACCTAATCCTAAACCTATCGCTAGCCCTAACTCTAAATATAGCCCTAGCCCTAACCCTAACCCTAACCCTAACCTTAGCCCTAGCACTAGACCTAGCCTTAGCACTAGCCCTAACCCCAACACTAATCCTAAAAATAGCCCTAGCGTTGCTCTAGCACTAGCCCTAACCCTAAACCCTAACCCTAGCCCTAGCCCTAGCCCTAGAACTAGCCCTAGCCCTAGCCCTAGCCCTAGTCCTAAACCTAACCCTAACCCTAACCCTAGCCCTAGCACTAATCATAACCCTAACCCTAGACCTATCCCTAGCCCTATCCTTAGCCCTAGCCCTAGCCTTAGCCCTAACCCTAACCCTAACCCTAGCCCTAGACCTAGCCCTAGCCCTATCCCTAACCCTGACACTAACCCTAGCCCTAGCCCTAGCCCTAGACCTTAACCTATCCCTAGCCCTAGCCCTCACCCTCGCCCTAGCCCTAACTCGAACCCTAACCCTAGCCCAAGCCCTAGCCCTAGCCATAGCCCTAACCCGAGAATTAACAATAGCCCTAGCACAAGCCCTAGCCCTAGAACTATACCTAGCCCTAGCGCTAGCCCTAACCCTAACCCTAAACCTAGCTCTAGCCCTAGCCCTCGCCCTAGCACTAGCACCAGCCCTAACCCTAAACCTAACCCTAGCCCTAGCCCTAGGCCTCGCCCTAGCCCTAACCCTAACCCTAAACCTAATCCTAGCCCTAGACCTAGCCCTAACCCTAACCCTAACCCTAGCCCTAGCCCTAGCCCTTACCCTAGACCTAGCCCTAACCCTAACCCTAGCCCTAGCACTAACACGAGCCCTAGCCCAAGCCCTAGCCCTAGCCCTGACCCTAACCCTAACCCTAGCCCTAACGTTAAACCTAACCCTAGGCCTACAACTACCTGTAGCCCTAGCCCTAACCCTAACCCTAACCCTAGCCCTAGACCTAGCCCTAGCCCTAGCCCTAGCCCTAGCCCTAACCCTAACCCTAGCCCTAACCCTAACCCTAACCCTAAACCTAACCCTAGCCCTAGCCCTAGCCCTAGCCCTAACCCTAACCCTAAACCTAACCCTAACCCTATCCCTAGCCCTAACTCTAAACCTAGCCCTAGCCCT
>OX463244.1:147234434-147241934 GCA_949820135.1 Sylvilagus floridanus | reverse complement strand
ACCCTATCCCTAGCACTAGCCCTAGTCTAGCCCTAGCCCTATACCTTGCCCTAACCCTAACCCTAATCCTAGCCCTAGCCCTAGCCCTAACCCTAACCCTAACCCTAGCCTAGCCCTAGCCCTTACCCTAGACCTAGCCCTAACCCTAACCCTAGCCCTAGCACTAACACGAGCCCTAGCCCGAGCCCTAGCCCTAGCCCTGACCCTAACCCTAACCCTAGCCCTAACGTTAAACCTAACCCTAGCCCTACAACTACCTGTAGCCCTAGCCCTAACCCTAACCCTAACCCTAGCCCTAGACCTAGCCCTAGCCCTAGCCCTAGCCCTAGCCCTAGCCCTAACCCTAACCCTAGCCCTAACCCTAAACCTAGCCCTAGTCCTAGCCCTAGCCCTAACCCTAACCCTAACCCTAACCCAAGCCCTAGAACGAGCCCTAGCCCTATCCCTAGGCCTAGCCCTAATCCTAACCCTAGCCCTAACCCTAAACCTAGCCCTAGTCCTAGCCCTAGCCCTAACCCTAACCCTAACCCTAACCCAAGACCTTGCCCTAACCCTAAACCTAAACCTATCCCTAACCCTAGCCCCAGCCCTAACCCTAAACCTAACCATAACCCTAGCCCTAGCCCTAGCCCTAAACCTATCCCTAGCCCTAGCCCTTAAACTAGCCCTAGCCCTAACCCTAACCCTAGCCCTAGCCCTAGCCCTAGCCCTAACCCTAACCCTAGACCTAACCCCAGCCCTAACCCTAACCCTAACCCTAATCCTAGCACTAACCCTAACCGAAGCCCTAACCCTAACCCTAGCCCTAGACCTAACCCTAACCCTAACCCTAGCCCTAGCCCTAGCCCTAACCCTAGTCTAGACCTAGCCCTATCTCTAGCCCTAACCCTAACCCTAACCCTAGCCCTAGCCCTAGCCCTAAACCTAGCCCTAGTCTAGCCCTAGCCCTAGCCCTAGCCCCAGCCCTAACCCTAACACTAAACCAACCGTAACCCTTACCCTATCCCTACCCCTAAACCTAACCCTAGCCCTAGCCCTAACCCAAACTGTAACACTAACGCTAGCCCTTCTCAAGCCCTAGTATAGCCCTAGCTCTAGCCCTAGCTATAGCCCTAACCGTAACCCTAACCCTAACACTAGCCCTAGCCCTAGCCCTAGCCCAGGCCCTAACCCTAGCCCTAGCCCTAGCCCTAACACTAACCCTAACCCTAACCCTAGCACTAACCCTAACCCTAACCCTAAACCTAACCCTATCCCTAGCACTAGCCCTAGTCTAGCCCTAGCCCTAGCCCTAGCCCTAACCCTAACCCTAACCCTAACCCTATCCCTAGCCCTAACTCTAAACCTAGCCCTAGCCCTAGCCCTAACCCTAAACCCTAACCCTAGCCCTAGCCCTAGAACTAGCCCTAGCCCTAGCCTTAGCCCTAGTCCTAAACCTAACCCTATACCAAACCCTAGCCCTAGCACTAATCATAACCCTAACCCTAGACCTAGCCCTAGCCCTAACCCTAGCCCTAGCCCTAGCCCTAGCTAAAACCCTAACCCTAACCCTAGCCCTAGACCTTGACCTAGCTCTATCCCTAACCTTAACACAAACCCTAGCCCTAGCCCTAGCCCTAGCCCTAGCCCTTAACCTATACCTAGCCCTAGCCCTCGCCCTAGCCCTAGCCCTAACACGAACCCTAACCCTAGCCCAAGCCCTAGCCCTAGCCCTAGCCATAGCCCTAACCCTAAACTTAACCCTAGCCCTAGCACAAGCACTAGCCCTAGAACTATACCTAGCCCTAGAACTAGGCATAACCCTAACCCTAAACCTAGCCCTAGCCCTAGCCCTCGCCCTAGCCCTAGCCCTAGCCCTAACCCTAACCCTAACCCTAACCCTAGCCCTAGCCCTAGGCCTCGCCCTAGGCCTAGCACTAAACCTAACCCTAACCCTAGCCCTAACCCTAGCCCTAGCCCTAGACCTAGCCATAGCACTAAACCTAACCCTAACCCTAAACTTAACCCTAGCGCTAGCCCTAGCGCTAGCTCTAGAACTAGCCCTAGCCCTAGCCCTAGCCCTATACCTAGCCCTAGCCATAGACCTAAACCTAACCATAACTCTAACCCTAACCCTAGCCCTAACCCTAGACCTAATCCTAGCCCTGCCCCTAGCACTAGCCCTAGCACTAACCCTAACAGTAACACTAACACTAACACTAAACCTAACCCTATCCCTAGGCCTAACCCTAACCCTAGCCCTAGCCCTAGCCCTAAACCTAAACCTAACCCTAACCCTAACCCTAACCCTAACCCTAACCCTAGCACTAACCCTAACCCAAACCCTAGCCCTAGCCTTAACCCAAAACCTAACCCTAACCCTAACCCTAGCACTAACCCTAAACCTAACCCTATCCCTAGCCCTAGCCCTAGAACTAGCCCTAAACCTAACCCTAACCCTAGCCCTAACCCTAGCCCTAGCCCTAGCCCTAAACCTAACCCTAACCCTAACCATAACCCTAGCCCTAGCCCTAGCCCTTGTCCTAGAACTAGCCCTAGCCCTAGACCTAGTCCTAGCCCTAGCCCTAACCCTAACCATAACCCTAACCCTAACCCTAGCAATAACCCTAACACTAACCCTAGCCCTAGCCCTAACCTAGCCCTAGCCCTAGGCCTAAACCTAACCATAACTCTAAACCTAACCCTAGCCCTAACACTAACCCTAGCCCTAATCCTACCCCTAGCCCTAGCCCTAACCCTAACACTAACCCTAACACTAAACCTAACCCGAACCCTAGCCCTAACACTAACCCTAACCCAAGCCCTAACTCTAACCCTAGCCCTAACCCTAACACTAACCCTAACCCTAACCCTAACCCTAACCCTAACCCTAACCCTAGTCCTAGCCCTAGACCTAGCCCTAGCCCTAGCCCTAAACCTAACCCTAGCTCTAGGCCTAGCCCTAGCCCTAGCCCTAGAACTAGCCCTAGCCCTTGCCATGACCCTAACCCTAAACCTAACCCTAGCCCTAGCCCTAACCCTAACCCTAAACCTAACCTTAGCCCTTGCACTAGACCTAGCCTTAGCACTAGCCCTAACCCCAACACTAATCCTAAACCTAGCCCTAGCGTAGCCCTAGCCCTAGCCCTAACCCTAAACCCTAACCCTAGCCCTAGCCCTAGCCCTAGAACTAGCCCTAGCCCTAGCCCTAGAACTAGCCCTAGCCCTAGCCCTAGCCCTAGCCCTAGTCCTAAACCTAACCCTAACCCTAACCCTAGTCCTAGCACTAAATATAACCCTAACCCTAGACCTAGCCCTAGCCCTAGCCCTATCCCTAGCCCTAGCCTTAGCCCTAGCCCTAAAACTAAACCTAGCCCTAGACCTAGCCCTAGTCCTATCCCTAACCCTAACACTAACCCTAGCCCTAGCCCTAGCCTTAGCCCTAGCCCTATCCCTTAAACTATCCCTAGCCCTAGCCCTCGGACTAGCCCTAGCCCTAACCCGAACCCTAACCCTAGCCCAAGCCCTAGCCCTAGCCATAGCCCTAACCCTAAACTTAACCATCGCCCTAGCACTAGCCCTAGCCCTAGAACTATACCTAGCCCTAGCCCTAAACCTAACCCTAAACCTAGCCCTAGCCCTAGCCCTAACCCTAACCCTAACCCGAGCCATAGCCTTAGCCCTTAACTTGACCTAGCCCTAACCCTAACCCTAGCCCTAGCACTAACATGAGCCCTAGCCCTAGCCCTAGCCCTAGCCCTGACCCTAACCCTCACCCTAGCCCTAACGTTAAACCTAACCCTAGCCCTAACCCTAACCCTAACCCTAGCCCTAGACCTAGCCCTAGCCCTAGCCATAGCCCTAGCCCTAACCCTAAACCTAGCCCTAACCCTAACCCTAGCTCTAGTCCTAGCCCTAGCCCTAACCCTAACCCTAACCTTAACCCAAGCCCTAGACCTAGACCTAGCCCTAGCCCTAGCCCTAGCCCTAACCCTAACCCTAGCCCTAACCCTAACCCTAGCCCTAGTCCTAGTCCTAGCCCTAACCCTAACCCTAACCCTAACCCTAGCCCTAGCAATAGACCTACCCCAAGACCTTACCCTAACCCTAAACCTAAACCTATCCCTAACCCTAGCCCCAGCCGTAACCTTAAACCTAACCCTAACACTAGCCCTAGCCCTAGCCCTAAACCTATCCCTAGCCCTAGCCCTTAAACTAGCCCTAGCCCTAACCCTAACCCTAGCCCTAGCCCTAGCCCTAGCCCTAGCCCTAACCCTAACCCTAAACCTAACCCTAGCCCTAACTCTAACCCTAGCACTAGCCCTAACCCTAACCCTAAAACTAACTCTAGTCCTAGCCCTAGACCTAGCCCTAGCCCTATCCCTAACCCTAACCCTAAACCTAACCCTATCCCTAGCCCTAACCCTAAAGCTAGCCCTAGCCCTAACCATAACCCTAAACCTAACCCTATCCCAAGACCTAACCCTAACCCTAGCCCTAGCCCTAACCCTAACCTTAACCCTAACCCTAGCCCTAGACCTAGCCCTAGTCTAGCCCTAGCCCTAGCCCTAGCCCTAGCCCTAACACTAACCCTAGCCCTAGCCCTAGCCCTATCCTTAACCCTAACCCTAGACCTAGCCCTAAACCTATCCCTAACCCTAGCCCTAGCCCTAACCCTAACCCTAACCCTAGCCCTAACCCTCACCCTAGCCCTAGCCCTAGCCCTAGCCTTAACCCTAACCCTAAACCTAACCCTAACCCTAGCCCTAGCCCTAGCCCTAACCCTAAACCTAACCCTATCCCTAGCACTAGCCCTTAGTCTAGCCCTAGCCCTAGACATAGCCCTAACCCTAACCCTAACCCTAGCCCTAGCCCTAGCCCTAGCCCTAACCCTAACCCTAAACCTAATCCTAAACCTATCGCTAGCCCTAACTCTAAATATAGCCCTAGCCCTAACCCTAACCCTAACCCTAACCTTAGCCCTAGCACTAGACCTAGCCTTAGCACTAGCCCTAACCCCAACACTAATCCTAAAAATAGCCCTAGCGTTGCTCTAGCCCTAGCCCTAACCCTAAACACTAACCCTAGCCCTAGCCCTAGCCCTGGAACTAGCCCTAGCCCTAGCCCTAGCCCTAGTCCTAAACCTAACCCTAACCCTAACCCTAACCCTAGCACTAATCATAACCCTAAACCTAGACCTATCCCTAGCCCTATCCTTAGCCCTAGCCCTAGCCTTAGCCCTAACCCTAACCCTAACCCTAGCCCTAGACCTAGCCCTAGCCCTATCCCTAACCCTAACACTAACCCTAGCCCTAGCCCTAGCCCTAGCCCTTAACCTATCCCTAGCCCTAGCCCTCACCCTAGCCCTAGCCCTAACTCGAACCCTAACCCTAGCCCAAGCCCTAACCCTAGCCATAGCCCTAACCCGAGAATTAACAATAGCCCTAGCACAAGCCCTAGCCCTAGAACTATACCTAGCCCTAGCGCTAGCCCTAACCCTAACCCTAAACCTAGCTCTAGCCCTAGCCCTCGCCCTAGCACTAGCACCAGCCCTAACCCTAACCCTAGCCATAGCCCTAGCCCTAGGCCTCGCCCTAGCCCTAACCCTAACCCTAAACCTAATCCTAGCCCTAGACCTAGCCCTAACCCTAACTCTAACCCTAGCCCTAGCCTTAGCCCTTACCCTAGACCTAGCCCTAACCGTAACCCTAGCCCTAGCACTAACACGAGCCCTAGCCCAAGCCCTAGCCCTAGCCCTGACCCTAACCCTAACCCTAGCCCTAACGTTAAACCTAACCCAAGCCCTACAACTACCTGTAGCCCTAGCCCTAACCCTAACCCTAACCCTAGCCCTAGACCTAGCCCTAGCCCTAGCCCTAGCCCTAGCCCTAACCCTAACCCTAGCCCTAACCCTAACCCTAGCCCTAGTCCTAGCCCTAGCCCTAACCCTAACCCTAACCCTAAACCAAGCCCTAGACCTAGCCCTAGCCCTAGCCCTAGGCCTAGCCCTAATCCTAACCCTAGCCCTAACCCTAACCCTAGCCCTAGCACTAGACCTACCCCAAGACCTTGCCCTAACCCTAAACCTAAACCTATCCCTAACCCTAGCCCCAGCCCTAACCCTAAACCTTACTATAACCCTAGCCCTAGCCCTAGCCCTAAACCTATCCCTAGCCCTAGCCCTTAAACTAGCCCTAGCCCTAACCCTAACCCTAGCCCTAGCCCTAGCCCTAGCCCTAGCCCTAACCCTAACCCTAGACCTAACCCCAGCCCTAACCCTAACCCTAACCCTAATCCTAGCACTAACCCTAACCGAAGCCCTAACCCTAACCCTAGCACTAGCCCTAACCCTAACCCTAACCCTAGCCCTAGCCCTAACCCTAGTCTAGACCTAGCCCTATCTCTAGCCCTAACCCTAACCCTAACCCTAGCCCTAGCCCTAGCCCTAGCCCTAGCCCTAGTCCTAGGCCTAAACCTAACCATAACCCTAACCCTAACCCTAGCCCTAAACCTAGCACTAGTCTAGCCCTAGCCCTAGCCCTAGCCCCAGCCCTAACCCTAACACTAAACCAACCGTAACCCTTACCCTATCCCTACTCCTAAACCTAACCCTAGCCCTAGCCCTAACCCAAACCCTAACACTAACCCTAGCCCTTCTCAAGCCCTAGTCTAGCCCTAGCTCTAGCCCTAGCTATAGCCCTAACCGTAACCCTAACCCTAACACTAGCCCTAGCCCTAGCCCTAGCCCTAGCCCTAACCCTAGCCCTAGCCCTAGCCCTAACACTAACCCTAACCCTAACCCTAGCACTAACCCTAACCCTAACCCTAAACCTAACCCTATCCCTAGCACTAGCCCTAGTCTAGCCCTAGCCCTAGCCCTAACCCTAACCCTAACCCTAACCCTAACCCTAACCCTAGCCCTAGCCCTAGCCCTAGCCCTAACCCTAACCCTAAACCTAACCCTAACCCTATCCCTAGCCCTAACTCTAAACCTAGCCCTAGCCCTAACCCTAACCCTAACCCCAACCTTAGCCCTAGCCCTAGACCTAGCCTTAGCACTAGCCCTAACGCCAACACTAATCCTAAACCTAGCCCTAGCGTTGCCCTAGCCCTAGCCCTAACCCTAAACCCTAACCCTAGCCCTAGCCCTAGCCCTAGAACTAGCCCTAGCCCTAGCCTTAGGCCTAGTCCTAAACCTAACCCTAAACCAAACCCTAGCCCTAGCACTAATCATAACCCTAACCCTAGACCTAGCCCTAGCCCTAACCCTAGCCCTAGCCCTAGCCTTAGCTAAAACCCTAAACCTAACCCTAGCCCTAGACCTTGACCTAGCTCTATCCCTAACCCTAACACTAACCCTAGCCCTAGCCCTAGCCCTAGCCCTTAACCTATCCCTAGCCCTAGCCCTCGCCCTAGCCCTAGCCCTAACACGAACCCTAACCGTAGCCCAAGCCCTAGCCCTAGCCATAGCCCTAACCCTAAACTTAACCCTAGCCCTAGCACAAGCCCTAGCCCTAGAAC
>OX463244.1:147226934-147229434 GCA_949820135.1 Sylvilagus floridanus | reverse complement strand
AACCCTAGCCCTAGCCCTAGCCTTAGCCCTAGCCCTATCCCTTAAACTATCCCTAGCCCTAGCCCTCGGACTAGCCCTAGCCCTAACCCGAACCCTAACCCTAGCCCAAGCCCTAGCCCTAGCCATAGCGCTAACCCTAACACTAGCCCTAGCCATAGCCCAAGGCATAAACCTAACCATAATTCTAACACTAACCCTAGCCCTAACCCTAATCCTAGCATTAGCCCTAGCACTAACCCTAACACTAACCCTAACACTAAACCTAACCCTAGCCCTAGCCCTAACCCTAACCCTAACCCTAAACCTAACCCTAGCCCTAGCCCTAACCCTAAGCCTAACCCTAACCCTGGTCGTAGCCCTAGACCTAGCCCTAGCCCTAGCCCTAGCCCTAGTCTTAAAATTAACCCTAACCCTAACCCTATCCCTAACATTAACCCTAACCCTAGCCCTAGGCCTAAACCTAAACATAACCCTACCACTAACCCTAACACTAACCCTTACCCTAGCCATAGCCCTAGCCCTAACCCTAACCTTAACCCTAACCCTAGCTCTAGCCCTAACCCTAAACCTAGACCTAGCCCAAGCCCTAACAATAGCCTTAATCATAAACCTAACCCTAGCCCTAACCCTAGCCCTAGCCCTAGCCCTAGCCCTACCCTAGCCCAAACCCTAACCCTAACCCTAACACTAACCCTATCCCAATCCGTAACCCTAACACTAGCCCTAGCCCTAACCCTAACCCTAACCCTAACACTAACCCTATACCTAGCCGTAACCCTAACACTAGACCTGGCCCTAACCCTAACCCTAACCCTAACCCTAACCCTAGCCCTAGCCCTAGCCCTAGCCCTAGCCCTAGCCCTAGCCCTAACCCTAACCCTAGCCCTATCCCTAGCCCTTGCCCTAGGCCTAGCCTTAGCCCGAGACCTAACCCTAACCCTAGCCCTAACCCTAACCCTAGCCCTAGCCCTAGCCCTAGCCCAAACCGTAACCCTAACCCTAACACTAACCCTATACATAGCCGTAACCCTAACACTAGACCTAGCCCTAACCCTAACCCTAACCATAAACCTAGCCCTAGCCCTAGCCCTAGCCCTAGCCCTAACCCTAACCCTAGCCCTATCCCTAGACCTTGCCCTAGCCCTAGACTTAGCCCTAGACCTAACCCTAACCCTAGCCCTAACCCTAACCCTAGCCCTAGCCCTAGCCCTAGCCCAAACCCTAACCCTAACCCTAACAATAACCCTATACCTAGCCGTAACCCTAACACTAGACCTAGCCCTAACACTAACCCTAACCATAACCCTAGCCCTAGCCCTAGCCCTAGCCCTTACCCTAACCCTAGCCCTAGCCCCAGCCCTAACCCCAACCCTAACCCTAATCCAAGCACTAAATCTAACCCTAACCCTAACCCTAACCCTTGCCCTAGCCCTAGACATAGACCTAGCCCTAGCCCTAGCCCTAGCCCTAGCCCTAACCCTAAACCTAACCCTAACCCTAGCCCTAGCCATAGCCCTAGCCCTAACCCTCACCCTAACCCTAACCCTAACCCTAGCTCTAACCCTAGCCCTAGCCCTAGCCCTAGCCCTAGCCCTAGAACTACCCTAGCCCTAGCCCTAACCCTAGCCCTAACCCTAACCCTAACCCTAACCCTAGAACTAACCCTAACCCTAACACTAACCCTAGCCCTAGCCCTAGCCCTAGCCCTAACACTAACCCTAACCCTAAACCAAACCCTATCCCTAGCCCTATCTCGAACCCTAGCCCTAGACCTAACCCTAACCCTAACACTAACCCTAAACCTATCCCTAACCCTAGCCATAGCACTAACCCTAACCCTAACATTAGTCCTAGCCCTAGCCCTAGCCCTAGCCCGAACCCTAACCCTAGCACTAGCCGCACCCCTAACCTTAACCCTAATTCTAAACCTAGCCCTATCCCTAACCCTCACCCTAACACTTGCCCTAACCCTAAACCTAACCCTAACCCTAGCCCTAAACCCAAACCTAGCCCTAGCCCTAACACTAACCCTAAACCTAAACCTAACCCTAACCCTATCCCTAGCCCTAACCCTAACCCTAACCCTAACCCTAACCCTAGACCTAGCCCTAGCCCAAACCCTAACACTAACCCAAACACTAACCCTATCCCTAGCCCTAAACCTAATGCTAGCCCTAGCCCTAACGCTAACCCTAACCCTAACCCTAGCCCTAGCCCTAGACCTACCCCTAGACCTAGCCCTAACCCTAACCCTAACCCTAGACCTAGCCCTAACACTAGCCCTATCCCTAGCCCTTACCCTAGCCCTAGCCCTTGCCGTAAACCCTAAATCTAACCCTAACCCTAACCCTAGACCTAGCCCAAGCCCTAGCCCTAGCCCTAGCCCTAGCCCAAACCCTAACCCTATCCCTGGCTCTAGCCCTAACCCTAGCCCTGGCCCTAACACTAACCCTAGCCCTAGAACTAAACCTAGCCCTAGGCCTAGCCCTAGCCCTAGCCC
>OX463244.1:147034434-147191934 GCA_949820135.1 Sylvilagus floridanus | reverse complement strand
GCCCTAGCCCTAGTCCTGCCCTAGCCCTAGCCCTCGACCTACCGCTAATCCTAACCCTAACCCTAGCCCTAACACTAACCCTATCCCTAGCCCTAACCCTAACCCTAACACTAGCCCTAGCCCTAGCCCTATTCTAGCCCTAGCCCTAACCCTAACCCTAGCCCTAAACCTAACCCTAACCCTAACCCTATACCTATCCCTATCCCTAGACCTAGCCCTTACCCTAGCCCTAGCCGTAGCCCTAGGCGTAACCCTAACCCTAACCCTATCCATAGCACTAGCCCTAGCCCTAGCCCTAGCCCTAGCCCTAGCCCTAAACCTAACCCTAAAGCTAGCCCTAGCCCTAAACCTAACCCTAACCCTAACCCTAGCACTAATCCTAACCCTAAACCTAACCCTAGCACTAGCCCTAGCCGTAGCCCTAAACCTAAACCTAAACCTAACCCTAGCCCTAACCCTAACCCTAGCCCTAGCACTAGCCCTAGCCCTATCCCTAAACCTAACCCTAACCCTAGCCCTAAACCCTATTCTGCCCTAGCCCTAACCCTAGCCCTAACCCTAACCCTAAACCTAGCCCTAACCCTAGCCCTAGCCCTAGCCCTAGCCCTAACCCTAACCCTAACCCTAGTCCTAGCACTAGCCCTAGCCCTAGCCCTAAACCTAACCTTAACCACAGCCCTAGCCCTAGAACTAGCCTTAGCCCTAGACCTAGCCCTAGCCCTACACCTAACCCTACCCTAACCCTAGAAATAACCCTAACCCTAACCCTAGCCCTAGCCCTAGCCCAAAACCTAAACCTAAACCTAACCCTAGCCCTAAACATAACCCTAGCCCTAACCCTAGCCCTAACCCTAAATCTAACCCTAACCCTAGCCCTAGCCCTAAACCTAACACTAACCCTAACCCTAGCACTAAACCTAACCCTAACCCTAGCACTAGCCCTAGCCCTAGCCCTAGCCCTAAACCTAACACTAACCCTAGCCCTAGACCTAGACCTAGCCTTAGCCATTAACCTAGCCCTAGCCCTAGCCCTAACCCTAGCCCTAGCCCTAACCAGAACCCTAACCCTAGCCCAAGCCCTAGTCCTAGCCATAGCCCTAACCCTAAACTTAACCCTACTCCTAGCCCTAGCCCTAGCCCTAGCCCTAGAACTAGCCCTAGCCCTCGCCCTAGCCCTAACCCTAACCATAAACCTAGCCCTAGCCCTAGACATCGCAGTAGCCCTAGCCCTAGCCCTAACCCTAGCCTAACCCTAGCACTAGCACTAGCCCTCTCCCTAGCCCTAGCCCTAACCCTAACCCAAAACCTAGCCCTAACCCTAGCCCTAGCCCTAGCCCTAGACCTAAACCTAACCCTAACCCTAACCTTAACCCTAGCCCTAGCCCTAGCCCTAGCTCTAGAACTAGCCCTAGCCCTAGCCGTAGCCCTAGCCCTAGCCCTAGGCCTAAACCTAACCATAACTCTAACCCACACCCTAGCCCTAACCCTACCTAACCTTAGCCCTAGACTTAGCCCTAGCCCTAGCCCTAGCCCAAACCCTAACACAAACCCTAGCCCTAGCCCTAGCCCTAGCCCTAAACCTAACCCTAAACCTAACCCTATCCCTAGCCCTAACACTAAACCTAGCCCTACCCTAGCCCTAACCCTAACCCTAACACTAGTCCTAGCCCTAGACCTAGCCCTAGCCCTAGCCCTAACCCTAACCCTATTCCTAACCCTAGCCCTAGCCATAAACCTAGCCCTAACCCTAAACCCTAACCCTAGCCCTAGCCCTAGCCCTAGAACTAGCCCTAGCCCTAGCCCTAGGCCTAAACCTAACCCTAACCCTAACCCTAACCCTAGTCCTAACCCTAACCCAAGCCCTTGCCCTAGCCCTAGCCCTAACCCTAACACTAACCATAACCCTAACCCTAGCCCTAGCCCTAGCCCTAACCCTAACCCTAGCTCTAGCCCTACCCTAACCCTAACCCTAACCCTAGCCCTAGCCCTAGCCCTAACCCTATCCCTTAACTAACCATAACACTAACCCTAGCTTTAACCCTAACCCTAACCCTAGCCCTAGCCCTAGCCCTAACCCTAACCCTAACCCTAACCCTAGCCCTAGCCCTAAACCTAAACCTAGCCCTAGCCCTAGGCCTAGCCCTAACCCTAGACTTAACCCTAGCCCTAGCCGTAGCCTTAGCCCTAGAACTAGCCCTAGCCCTAGCCCTAGCCCTAACCCTAAGCCTAACCCTAACCCTAAGCCTTGCCCTAGCCCTAGCCCTAGCCCTAGGCCTAAACCTAACCCTAACCCTAACCCGAACCCTAGCACTAACCCTAACCCAAGCCCTAGCCCTAGCCCTAACACTAAACCTAACCCTAAACCTAGACCTAAACAAAACCCTAGACCTAACGTTAACCTTAACTCTAACCCTAACCCTAGAACTAGCCCTAGCCCTAACCCTAACCTAACCCTAGACCTAGAACAAGCCCTAGCCCTAACCCTAAACATAACCCTAGCACTAACCCTAACCGTAACCCTAAACCTAACCCTAGCCCTAACACTAACCCTAACCATAGCCCTAGCCCTAGCCCTAACCCTAAACCTAGCCCAAGCCCCAGCCGTAGAACAAACCATAAACCTAGCCCTAGCCCTAACCCTAAACCTAGCCCAAACCCCAGCCCTAGTCCTAACCCTAGACCTAACCCTAATCCTAGCCCTAGCCATAACAGTAACCCTAACCCTAGACCTGGCCCTCCCCTTAGCACTAATCCTAACCCGATCCCTAGTCCTACACCTAACCCTAGATCTAACCCTAATCCTAAACCTAAACCTAGACCTATCCCTAGCCGTAGCCCTCACACTAACCTTAACCCTAACCCTATCCAAAACCCTAACCCGAACCATAACCCTAGCCCTAACGCTAACCCTAACCCTTACCCTAACCCTATCCGTAGCACTAACCCTAGACCTAACGCTAACCCTAACTTTAGCCCTAACCCTAACCGTAACCCTAAACCTAACCCTAGCCCTAGCCCTAAACCTAACCCTAGCCCTACCCGTAGCTCTAAACCTAATCCTAGCCCAAGCCCCAGCCCTAGCCCTAACCCTAAACATAACCCTGGTACTTGCCCTAGCCCTAGCGCTAACCCTAACGCTGCCCTAAAACTAACCCTAACACTAACCCTAGCCCTAGCCCAAGCCCTAACCCTAAATCTAACCATAACGCTAGCCCTAACCCTAACCCTAAACCTAACCCTCACCCTAGCCCTAGCCCTAACCCTAACACTAACCCTAGTGCTAACCCTAAACCTAACCCTACTTATAGCGCTAAATCTAACACTAACTCTAGCATTAGGCCTAGCCTCAGCCCTAAGCATAACCCTAACTCTAAACCTAATGCTAACACTAGCACTAGCCCTAACCCCAACCCTAATCCTAACCCTAGCCCTAAACCTAACCCTAGCCCTAACCCTAACCCTAGCCCTAGCCCTAGCCCTAGCCCTAGACATAACACTAAACCTAACCCTAACACTAGCCCTAACCCTAAACCCTTCCCTAGCCGTAGCCCTAGCCCTAGACATAACACTAAACCTAACCCTAACACTAGCCCTAACCCTAAACACTTCTCCAGCCCTAGCACTAGCCCTAAATCTAATCCTAATTCTAGCATTAGGCCTAGCCCAAGCCCTAAGCATTACCCTAACCCTAGCCCTAAACCTAACCCTAGCACTAACCCTAACCCTAACCCTAACCCTAGTCCTAACCACAACCCTAGCCCTAGTCCTAGCCCTAACTCTAAGTCCAAACCTAACCCTAGACCTGGCCCTGCCCGTAGCACTAATCCTAACCCTAAACCATGTCCTACTCCTAACCCTAGACCTAACCCTAATCCTAACCCTAAACCTAGTCCTATCCCTAGCCTTAGCACTCACACTAACCCTAACCCGACCCTATCACTAACCCTAACCTGAAACCTAACCCTAGGCCAAGCCCTAACACTAACCGTAACCCTAAATCTAATCCTAGCCCTAGCCCTAGCCCGAGCCATAAACTTAACCCTAACCCTAGACCAAACCTTAAACCTAACCCTAACCCTAGTCCTAGCCCTAGCCCTAACCCTAACCCTAACCCTAGCCCTTGCCATAAACCTAACCCTAAACCTAGCCCTAACCCAAACCCTAGACCTAACGTTAACCTTAATCCTAACCCTAACCCTAGAACTAGCCCTAGCCCTAACCCTAACCTAACCCTAGACCTAGAACAAGCCCTAGCCCTAACCCTAAACATAACCCTAGCAGAAACACTAACCGTAAACCTAAACCTAACCCTAGCCCTAACACTAACCCTAACCATAGCCCTAGCCCTAGCCCTAACCCTAACCTAGCCCAAGCCCCAGCCCTAGCCCTAACCCTAGACCTAACCCTAATCCTAGCCCTAGCCATAACAGTAACCCTAACCCTAGCCCTAGACCTAGCCCTAACCCTAAGTCTAACCCTAACCCTAGACCTGGCCCTGCCCGTAGCACTAATCCTAACCCGATCCCTAGTCCTACACCTAACCCTAGATCTAACCCTAATCCTAAACCTAAACCTAGACCTATCCCTAGCCGTAGCCCTCACACTAACCTTAACCCTAACCCTATCCAAAACCCTAACCCGAACCCTAACCCTAGCCCTAATGCTAACCCTAACCCTTACCCTAACCCTAGCCGTAGCACTAACCCTAGACCTAACGCTAACCCTAACTTTAGCCCTAACCCTAAACCTAGCCCAAGCCCTAGCCCTAGCCCTAACCCTAGCCCAAGCACTAATCCTAACCCTAACCCTAACCCTAGCTCTAGCCCTAGCCCTAGTCTAGCCCTAGCCCTAGCCCTAGCCCTAACCCTAACCCTAACCCTAGCCCTAGCCCTAGCCCTAGTCCTAGCCCTAGCACTAACCCTAACCCTAGCCCTAGCCCTTGACCTAGCCCTAGACTTAGCCGTAACCCTAACCCTAACTCTAGCCCTAGCACTAGCCCTAGGCCTAAACCTAACCATAACTCTAACCCTAACCCTAGCCCTAACCCTAACACTTACCCTATCCCTATCCCTAGCCCTAGCCCTAGCCCTAGCCATAACCCTAAACATAACCCTAGCACTAACCCTAACCGTAACCCTAAACCTAACCCTAGCCCTGGCCCTAAACCTGACCCTAGCCCTACCCGTAGCTCTAAACCTAATCCTAGCCCAAGCCCCAGCCCTAGCCCTAACCCTAAACCTAACCCTGGTACTTGCCCTAGCCCTAGCGCTAACCCTAACGCTGCCCTAAAACTAACCCTAACCCTAACCCTAGCCCTAGCCCTAACCCTAACCCTAACTCTAACAATAACACTAGCCCTAACCCTAACCCTAACCCTAACCCTCACCCTAGCCCTAGCCCTCACCCTAACACTAACCCTAGTGCTAACCCTAAACCTAACCCTACTTATAGCGCTAAATCTAACCCTTACTCTAGCATTAGGCCTAGCCTCAGCCCTAAGCATAACCCTAACACTAAACCTAATGCTAACACTAGAACTAGCCCTAACCCTAACCCTACTCCTAACCCTAGCCCTAAACCTTACCCTAGCCCTAACCCTAACCCTAGCCCTAGCCCTAGCCCTAGCCCTAGACATAACACTAAACCTAACCCTAACACTAGCCCTAACCCTAAAAACTTCTCTAGCCGTAGCCCTAGCCCTCAATCTAATCCTAATTCTATCATTAGGCCTAGCCCAAGCCCTAACCCTAACCGTAACCCTAGTCCTAAACCTAAACCTAGCACTAAAACTAACCCTAACCCTAACCCTAGTCCTAATCACAATCCTAGCCCTAGTCCTAGCCCTAACTCTAAGTCCAAACCTAACCCTAGACCTGGCCCTGCCTGTAGCACTAATCCTAACCCTAAACCATGTCCTAAACCTAACCCTAGACCTAACCATAATCCGAACCCTAAACCTAGACCTATCCCTAGCCGTAGCACTCACACTAACCCTAACCTGAACCCTATCCCTAACCCTAACCTGAACCCTAACCCTAGGCCAAGCCCTAACACTAACCGTAACCCTAACCCTAAACCTAGCCCTATTCCTAGCCCGAGACATAAACTTAACCCTAACCCTAGACCAAACCCTAACCCTAACCCTGGCCCTAGCCCTAGCCCTAGCCCTAACCCTAACCCTAGCCCTAGCCCTAAACCTAACCCTAAACCTAGACCTAAACAAAACCCTAGACCTAACGTTAACCTTAACCCTAACCCTAACCCTAGAACTAGCCCTAGCCCTAACCCTAACCTAACCATAGACCTAGAACTAGCCTTAGCCATAACCCTAAACATAACCCTAGCACTAACCCTAACCGTAACCCTAAACCTAAACCTAGCCCTAACACTAACCCTAACTATAGCCCTAGCCCTAGCCCTAACCCTAAACCTAGCCCAAGCCCCAGCCGTAGCACAAACCCTAAACCTAGCCCTAGCCCTAACCCTAAACCTAGCCCAAGCCCTAGCCCTAGCCCTAACCCTAGACACTAACCCTAATCCTAGCCCTAGCCATAACAGTAACCCTAACCCTAGCCCTAGCCCTAACCCTAAGTCTAACCCTAACCCTGGACCTGGCCCTGCCCATAGCACTAATCCTAACCCGATCCCTAGTCCTACACCTAACCCTAGACCTAACCCTAATCCTAAACCTAAACCTAGACCTATCCCTAGCCGTAGAACTCACACGAACCTTAACCCTAAACCTATCCAAAACCCTAATCCGAACCCTAACCCTAGCCCTAACGCTAACCCTAACCCTTACCCTCACCCTAGCCGTAGCACTAACCCTAGACCTAACGCTAACCCTAACTTTAGCCCTAACCCTAACCGAAACCCTAAACCTAACCCTAGCCCTGGCCCTAAACCGAACCCTAGCCCTACCCGTAGCTCTAAACCTAATCCTAGCCCAAGCCCCAGCCCTAGCCCTAACCCTAAACCTAACCCTGGTACTTGCCCTAGCACTAGCGCTAACCCTAACGCTGCCCTAATACTAACACTAACCCTAACCCTAACCCTAACCCTAGCCCTAGCCCTAGCCCTAGTCCTTGCCCTAACCCTAACACTAACCCTAGTGCTTACCCTAAACCTAACCCTACTTATAGCACTAAATCTAACCCTAACTCTAGCATTACGCCTAGCCTCAGCCCTAAGCATAACCCTAACACTAAACCTAATGCTAACACGAGCACTAGCCCTAAACCTAACCCTAACCCTAACCCTAGCCCTAAACCTAACCCTAGCCCTAACCCTAACCCTAGCCCTAGCCCTAGCCCTAGCCCTAGACATAACACTAAACCTAACCCTAACACTAGCCCTAAACCTAAACCCTTCCCTAGCCGTAGCCCTAGCCATAAATCTAATCCTAATTCCAGCATTAGGCCTAGCCCAAGCCCTAAGCATAACCCTAACCCTAGCCCTAAACCTAACCCTAAACCTAGCCTAACCCAAACCCTAGACCTAACGTTAACCTTAACCCTAACCCTAACCCTAGAACTAGCCCTAGCATTAACCCTAACCTAACCCTAGACCTAGAAATAGCCCGAGCCCTAACCCTAAACATAACCCTAGCACTAAACCTAACCATAACCCTAACCCTAGTCCTAAACCTAACCCTAGCCCTAGCCCTAGCCCTAGCCCTAGACATAACACTAAACCTAACCCTAACACTAGCCCTAAACCTAAACCCTTCTAAGCCCTAGCACTAGCCCTAAATCTAATCCTAATTCTAGCATTAGGCCTAGCCCAAGCCCTAAGCATAACCCTAACCCTAGCCCTAAACCTAACCCTAAACCTAGCCTAACCCAAACCCTAGACCTAACGTTAACCTTAACCCTAACCCTAACCCTAGAACTAGCCCTAGCCTTAACCCTAACCTAACCCTAGACCTAGAAATAGTCCAAGCCCTAACCCTAAACATAACCCTAGCACTAAACCTAACCATAACCCTAAACCTAACCCTAGCCCTAACCCTAACCCTAGCCCTAGCCCTAGCCCTAGCCCTAGACATATCACTAAACCTAACCCTAACACTAGCCCTAAACCTAAACCCTTCTAAGCCCTAGCACTAGCCCTAAATCTAATCCTAATTCTATCATTAGGCCTAGCCCAAGCCCTAAGCATAACCCTAACCCTAGCCCTAAACCTAATCCTAGCACTAACCCTAACCCTAACCCTAACCCTAGTCCTAACCACAACCTTAGCCCTAGTCCTAGCCCTAACTCTAAGTCCAAACCTAACCCTAGACCTGGCCCTGCCCGTAGCACTAATCCTAACCCTAAACCATGTCCTACACCTAACCCTAGACCTAACCATAATCCTAACCCTAAACCTAGACCTATCCCTAGCTGTAGCACTCACACTAACCCTAAACCGAACCCTATCCCTAATCCTAACCTGAACCCTAACCCTAGCCAAGCCCTAACCCTAAACGTAACCCTAGCCCTAAACCTAACCCTAGCCCTAGACATAAACTTAACCCTATGTAGACCAAACCGTAACCCTAACCCTAACCCTAGCCCTAGCACTAGTCCTAACCCTAACCCTAACCCTAACCCTAGCCCTAGCCCTAAACCTAACCCTAAACGTAGCCCTAACCCAAACCCTAGACCTAACGTTAACCTTAACTCTAACCCTATACCCTAGAACTAGCCCTAGCCCTAACACTAACCTAACCCTAGACCTAGAACTAGCCCTAGCCATAACCCTAAACATAACCCTAGCACTAACCCTAACCGTAACCCTAAACCTAACCCTAGCCCTAACACGAACCCTAACCATAGCCCTAGCCCTAGCCCTAGCCCTAAGCCTAAACCTAGCCCAAGCCCCAGCCATAGCACAAACCCTAAACCTAGACGTAGCCCTAACCATAAACCTAGCCCAAGCCCCAGCCCTAGCCCTAACCCTAGACCTAACCCTAATCCTAGCCCTAGCCATAACAGTAACCCTAACCCTAGCCCTAGACCTAGCCCTAACCCTAAGTCTAACCCTAACCCTAGACCTGGCCCTGCCCGTAGCACTAATCCTAACCCGATCCCTAGTCCTACACCTAACCCGAGACCTAACCCTAATCCTAAATCTAAACCTAGACCTATCCCTAGCCGTAGCCCTCACACTAACCTTAACCATAACCCTATCCAAAACCTTAACCCGAACCCTAACACTAGCCCTAACGCTAACCCTAACCCTTACCCTAACCCTAGCCGTAGCACTAACCCTAGACCTAACGCTAACCCTAACTTTAGCCCTAACCCTAACCGTAACCCTAAACCTAACCCTAGCCCTAGCCCTAAACCGAACCCTAGCCCTACCCATAGCTCTAAACCTAATCCTAGCCCAAGCCCCAGCCCTAGCCCTAACCCTAAACCTAACCCTGGTACTTGCCCTAGCCCTAGCGCTAACCCTAACGCTGCCCTAAAACTAACCCTAACCCTAACCCTAGCCCTAGCCCTAGCCCTAACCCTAACCCTCACCCCAGCCCTAGCCCTAGCCCTAGCCCTAACCCTAACACTACCCTAGTGCTAACCCTAAACCAAACCCTACTTGTAGCGCTAAATCTAACCCTAACTCTAGCATTAGGCCTAGCCTCAGCCCTAAGCATAACCCTAACTCTAAACCTAATGCTAACACTAGCACTAGCCCTAACCCTAACCCTAATCCTAGCCCTAGCCCTAAACCTAACCCTAGCCCTAACTCTAACCCTAGCCCTAGCCCTAGCCCTAGCCCTAGACATAACACTAAACTTAACCCTAACACTAGGCATAACACTAAACACTTCTCTAGCCCCAGCACTAGCCCTAAATCTAATCCTAATTCTAGCATTAGGCCTAGCACAAGCCCTAAGCATAACCCTAAACCTAGCCCTCAACCTAACACTAGCACTAACCGTAACCCTAACCCTAACCCTAGGCCTAACCACAACCCTAGCCCTAGTCCTAGCCCTAACTCTAAGTCCAAATCTAACCCTAAACCTGGCCCTGCCCGTAGCACTAATCCTAACCCTAAACCATGTCCTACTCCTAACCCTAGACCTAACCCTAATCCTAACCCTAAACCTAGACCTATCCCTAGCCGTAGCACTCACACTAACCCTAACCCGAACCCTATCCCTAACCCTAACCTGAACCCTAACCCTAGGCCAAGTCCTAACACTAACCGTAACCCTAACCCTAAACCTAGCCCTAGCCCTAGACCTAGCCATAAACTTAACCCTAACCCTAGAGCAAACAGTAACCCTAAACCTAACCCTAATCCTAGCCCTAGCCCTAGCCTTAACCCTAAACCTAACCCTAGCCCTAGCCCTAAACCTAACCCTAAACCTAGCCCTAACCCAAACCCTAGACCTAATGTTAAACTTAACCCTAACCCTAACCCTAGAACTAGCCCTAGCCCTAACCCTAACCTAACCCTAGACCTAGAACTAGCCCTAGCCCTTACCCTAAACATAACCCTAGCACAAACCCTAACCGTAACCCTAAACCTAACCCTAGCCCTAACACTAACCCTAACCCAAGCCCTAGCCCTAGCCATAGCCCTAGACATAACACTAAACCTAACCCTAACACTAGACCTAACCCTAAACCCTTCCCTAGCCGTAGCCCTAGCCCTAAATCTAACCCTAACTCTAGTATTAGGCCTAGCCTCAGCCAAAGCATAACCCTAAACATAACCCTAAACCTAGCCCTAGCCCTAGCCCTAGCCCTAACCCTAACCCTAACCCTAACCCTAGCCCTAGCCCTAAACCAAACCCTAAACCTAACCCTCACCCAAACCCTAGACCTAACGTTAACCTTAACCCTAACCCTAACCCTAAACTAGCCCTAGCCCTAACCCTAACCTAACCCTAGACCTAGAACTAGCCCTAGCCCTAACCCTAATCCTAGCCTTAGCCCTAAACCTAACCATAGCCCTAGCCATAAACTTAACACTAACCCTAGACCAAACCCTAAACCTAACACTAACCCTAGCCCTAGCCCTAACCCTAACCCTAACCCTAGCCTTAGCCCTAAACCTAACCCTAAACCTAGCCCTAACCCAAACTCTAGACCTAACGTTAACCTAAACCCTAACCCTAAACCTAGAACTAGCCCTAGCCCTAACCCTAACCTAACCCTAGACCTAGAGCAAGCCCTACCCTAACCCTAAACATAACCCTAGCACTAATCCTAACCGTAACCCTAAACCTAACCCTAGCCTTAACACTAACCCAAACCCAAGCCCTAGCCCTAGCCCTAGCCCTAGACATAACACTAAACCTAACCCTAACACTAGCCCTAACCCTAAAACCTTCCCTAGCCGTAGCCCTAGCCCTAAATCTAACCCTAACTCTAGTATTAGGCCTAGCCTCAGCCAAAGCATAACCCTAAACATAACCCTAAACCTAGCCCTAGCCCTAGCCCTAGCCCTAACCCTAACCCTAACCCTAGCCCTAGCCCTAAACCAAACCCTAAACCTACCCCTAACCCAAACCCTAGACCTAACGTTAACCTTAACCCTAACCCTAACCTAGACCTAGCCCTAGCCCTAACCCTAACCTAACCCTAGACCTAGAACTAGCCCTAGCCCTAACCCTAAGCCTAGCCTTAGCCCTAAACCTAACCATAGCCCTAGCCATAAACTTAACCCTAACCCTAGACCAAAACCTAAACCTAACACTAACCCTAGCCCTAGCCCTAACCCTAACCATAACCCTAGCCTTAGCCCTAAACCTAACCCTAAACCTAGCCCTAAACCAAACCCTAGACCTAACGTTAACCTAAACCCTAACCCTAACCCTAGAACTAGCCCGAGCCCTAAACTTAACCAAACACTAGACCTAGAGCAAGCCCTAGACCTAACCATAAACATAACCCTAGAACTAACCCTAACCGTAACCCTAAATCTAACCCTAGCCCTAACCCTAACCCTAGCCCTAGCCCTAGCCCTAGACATAACACTAAACCTAACCCTAACACTAGCCCTAAACCTAAACCCTTCTCTAGCCCTAGCACTAGCCCTAAATCTAATCCTAATTCTAGCATTAGGCCTAGCCCAAGCCCTAACCCTAACCCTAACCCTAACCCTAGCCACAGCCCTAACCGTAACACTAACCCTAACCCTAACCCTAGTCCTAACCACAACCCTAGCCCTAGTCCTAGCCCTAACTCTAAGTCCAAACCTAACCCAAACCTGGCCCTGCCCGTAGCACTAATCCTAACCCTAAACCATGTCCTACTCCTAACCCTAGACCTAACCCTAATCCTAACCCTAAACCTAGACCTATCCTTAGCCGTAGCACTCACACTAACCCTAACTCGAACCCTATCCCTAACCCTAACCTGAACCCTAACCCTAGGCCAAGCCCTAACACTAACCGTAACCCTAACCCTAAACCTAGCCCTAGCCCTAGCCCGAGCCATAAACTTAACCCTAACCCTAGACCAAACCCTAAACCTAACCCTAACCCTAGCCCTAGCCCTAAGCCTAACCCTAACCCTAAACCTAGCACTAAACCTAACCCTAAAGCTAGCCCTAACCTAAATCCTAGACCTAACCCTAATCCTAGCCCTAGCCATAACAGTAACCCTAATCCTAGCCTTAGCCCTAGCCCTAACCCTAAGTCTAACCCTAACCCTAGACCTGGCCCTGCTCGTAGCACTAATCCTAAACCTATCCCTAGTCCTACACCTAACCCTAGACCTAACCCTAATCTTAAACCTAAACCTAGACCTATCCCTAGCCGTAGCCCTCACACTAACCTTAACCCTAACTCTATCCAAAAACCTAACCCGAACCCTAACCCTAGCCCTAATGCTAACACTAACCCTTACCCTAACCCTAGCCGTAGCACTAATCCAAGACCTAACACTAACCCTAACTTTAGCCCTAACCCTAACCGTAACCCTAAACCTAACCCTAGCTCTAGCCCTAAACCGAACCCTAACCCTAGCCCTAACCCCAACCCTAGCCCTAGCCCTAGCCCTAACCCTAAGTCTAACCTTAGCCCTAGCCCTAAAGTAACCCTAACCCTAGCACTAACCCTAACACTAGCCCTAATGCTACCCCTAACCCTAACGCTGTCCCTAGAACTAGCCCTAGCCCTAACCCTCACCCTAAACCTAGCCCTAGAACTAGCCCTAGCCCTAACCGTAAACATAACCCTAGCCCTAACCCTAACTGTAACCCTAAACCTACCCTAGATCTAGCCCTAACCCTAATCCTAGCCCTATCCCAAGCCCTAACACTTAACCTAGCCCAAGCCCCAGCCCTAGAACAAACACTAAACCTAGCCGTCGCCCTAACACTAAACCCAGCAGAATCCCCAGCCCCAGGCATAACACTAGACCTAACCCAACCCTAGCCCTAGCCCTAAGAGTAACCCTAACCCTAGACCTAACCCTAACCCTAGCCCTAACACTAACCCTAACACTAACGCTAGCCCTAGAACTAGCCCTAGCACTAACCCTAACCCTAACCCTAGCCCTAGAACTAGACCTAGCACTAATATTAAACATAACCCTAGCCCTAACCCTAAACGTAATCCTAAACCTAACCCTAGCCTTAGCCCTAACCCTAACCCTAGCCCTAGCCCTAGCCCTAGCCCTAACCCTAAACCTAGCTCAAGCCCCAGCCCTAGCACAAACCCTAAACCTAGCCCTAGCCTTAACCCTAAACCTAGACCAAGCCCAAGCCCTGGCCCAAACCCTAGACCTAACCCAAACCCTAGCCCTAGCCCTAAAGTAAACCTACCCCTAGACCTAACCGTAACCCTAGCCCTAATGCTAACCCTAACCCTTACACTAACCCTAGCCCTAGCACTAGCGCTAGACCTAACCCTAACGCTAAGCCTAGCCCTAACCCTAACCCTAATCCTAACCCTAACCCTAGATCTAACCCTAACCCTAACACTAACCCTAGCCCTAGCCCTAGACCTAACTCTAACCCTAACCATAACACTAGCCCTAAACTTAAATCTTACCCTAGCCCTAGCCCTGGCCCTAAATCTAATCCTAATTCTAGCATTAGGCCCAGCCCTAGCCCTAAGCATAACCCTAACACTAAACCTAACCCTAACCCTAGCACTAGCCCTAACCCTAAACCTAACCCTAACCCTAGCCCTAAACCCAACCCTAGCCCTAGCCCTAGCCCTAACCCTAAGTCTAACCTTAGCCCTAGCCCTAAAGTAACCCTAACCCTAGCACTAACCCTAACACTAGCCCTAATGCTACCCCTATCCCTAACGCTGTCTCTAGAACTAGCCCTAGCCCTAACCCTCACCCTAAACCTAGCCCTAGAACTAGCCCTAGCCCTAACTGTAAACATAATCCTAGCCCTAACCCTAACCGTAACCCTAAACCTAACCCTAGATCTAGCCCTAACCCTAATCCTACCCTAGCCCAAGCCCTAACACAACCTAGCCCAAGCCCCAGCCCTAGCACAAACACTAAACCTAGCCCTAGCCCTAACACTCAACCCAGCACAATCCCCAGCCCCAGGCATAACCCTAGACCTAACCCAAACCCTAGCCCTAGGCCTAAGAGTAACCCTAAACCTAGACTTAACCCTAGCCCTAGCCCTAACGCTAACCCAAACCCTTACCCTAACCCTAGCCCTAGCACTAGCCCAGAACCTAACCCTAACCCTAACCCTAGCCCCAACCCTAACCGTAACCCTAACCCTAGCCCTAGACTTAACTCTAACCCTAACCTTGCCCTAGCCCTAGCCTAAGCCCTAACCCTAACCCTAAACCTAACCCTAACACTAACCCTAGTAATAGTCCTAACCCTTACACTAACCTTAACCCTAGCCCTAACCCTAACCCTAACCCTAGCCCTAGACCTATCCCTAGCTTTAGCACAAAACCTAACTGTAACCTTAACCCTAACCCTAACCCTAACCCTAACCCTAAACCTAACCCTGGCCCTAACCCTAACCCTAGTCCTAATCTACCCCTAACACTAACCCTTGCCCACGCCCTAAGCCTAAACCTAACCCTAGCCCTAACGCTAACCGTAACGCTAAACCTAGCCCTAGCACTAGCCCTAGCAGTAACCCTGACCCTAACCCTAGCCCTAACACTAACTGTAACCCTAAACCTGACCCTAGCACTAGCCCTAGCCCTAGCGCTAACGCAAACCCTAGCCGTAGCCCTAAACCTAACCCTAACCCTAACATTAACCTTAGCAGTAGACCTAACCCTAACACTAAGCCTAAACCTAGCTCTAAACCTAGCCCTAGTCCTAGCCCTTACCCTAACCCTAACCCTAACCCTAGCACTAGCCCTAATCCTAACCCTAACCTTAGCAATAGCCCTAGCCCTAATCCTAACACTAACCCTAATGCTAGAAATAACCCTAACCCTAAACCTAGCCCTAGCCCTAACCCTAAACCTAACCATAACTCTAGCCCTAACCCTAACCCTAACCCTAAACCTAGCCCTAGACCTAACCGTGACCCTATCCCTAACCTTAACCATACATTAACCCTAGCCCTAACATTAGCCATAACCCCAACCCAAAACCTAACCCTAACACTAATGCTAACCCTAGTTCTAACCCTAACACTAAATCTAGCCCTAGGCCTAGCCCTAGCATTAACGTGAACCCTAAACCTAACCCTAAACCTAACCGTAACGCTAGCCCAAACACTGACCCTTATCCTAAACCTAAACCTAAACCTAGCCCTAGGCCTAGCACTACCCCTAGAACTAACGCTAACCCTAACCCTAACCTTAACCCTAACTCTAGCCCTAGGCCAGGACCTAGCACTAGCCCTAGCCCTAGCACTGAACCTAACCCTAACCCTAACCATAACACTAGCCCTAGCCCTAAACCTAGCCCTAACTCTAACCCTAAACCTAGCCCTAACCCTAACCCTAAACCTAACCCTAACCCTAGACGTAGCCCCTATCCTAAACCTAACCCTAGCCCTCACCCTAACCCTAAACCTAATCCTAAACCAAGCCCTAGCCCTAACGCTAACCCTAACCCTAACCCTAGCCCTAGCCCTAGCCCTAGCCATAGGCCTAACCCTAACCCTAACCTTAACCCTAGGCCTAAACTAACCATAACCCTAATTCTAACCCTATAACTAGCCCTAACCCTAACCCTAACTCTAAACCTAGCCCTTATCCTAAATGTAACCCTAGTCCTAACCCTAACCATAACCCTAACCCTAAACATAGGCCTAGGCTAACCCTAACCCTAATCCAAACCCTAGCCCTAACCCTAACCCTGACCCTGGCACTAGCCCTAGCCCTAACAATAAACTTATCCCTCACCCTAGCCCTAAGAATAACCCTAAACCTAACCCTAGCCCTAGCCCTAACACTAACTCTAGCCCTAGCCCTAGCCCTAGCCCTAACACTAACCCTAGCCCAAGCCCCAGCCCAAGCCCTAACCATTAACCTTACCCTAGCCCTAGTCTAGCTCTACCGCTAATCCAAAACCTATCCCTAGACCTTACCCTAACCTTAACACTAACACTAGCCCTAGCCTTAGCCCTAACCCTAACCCTAACCCTAACCCTAACCCTAAACCTAATCATAACCCTGGTCCTAGTCGTCGCCCTAACCCTAAATCTAACCGTAATCGAACTCCTATCCATAGCCCTAGCACTAAAGCTAACCCTACCATAAACCTAACCGTAAACCTAACACTAACCCTGGACCTAGACCTAGACCTAGACCTATCCCTAGCCCTAGCCCTAGACCTAGCACTAACACTAACCCTAGCCCTAGCCCTAGCCCAAACCCTAAACCTAGCCCAAGACCCAGCCCTAGCCCTAACCCTAAACCTAACCCTAGCCCTAGCCCTAACTCTAACCCTAACCCTAGCCCTAACCCCAACCCTAGCCCTAGCCCTAGCCCTAGCCCTAAACCTAATTCTAACCCTAACCCTAGACCTGGTCCTGCCCATAGCACTAATGCTAACCCTACCCCTAGGACAAGACCTAAACCTAAACGTAACCCTAACCCTAACCCTAGCCATAGACCTAGCCCTAGCCCTAGCCATAAACCTAACCCTTACCCTATACCTAACCCTAACCCTAACCCTAACACTAATACTAACCCTAACCCTAACCCTAGCCCTAGACCTAGACCTAAACCTAACCCTAACCATAACCCTAGCCCTAGCCCTAACCCTAACCCTAATGCTAGCCCTAGCCCTAAATTAATCCTGACCCTTGCCCTAACCCTAACCCTAGCCCTAACGCTAACCCTAACCTTAACCCTAGCCCAAGAACTAGCCCTAGCTCTAAATCTAATCCTAATTCTAGCATTAGGCCTAGCCCTAGCCCTAGCTCTAAGCATAAACCTAACACTAAAACTAACCCTAACCCTAGCACTAGTCATAACGCTAACCCTAACCCTAACCCTAGCCCTAACCCCAACTCTAGCCCAAGACCTAGCACTAAACCTAAGTCTAACCCTAACCCTAGACCAGGCCCTGACCATAGCACTAATCCTAACCCTAACCCTAGTCCTACCCCTAACCCTAGACCTAACCCTAATCCTAACCCTAAAGCTAGACCTATCCCAAGCCATAGCCCTCATACTAACCCTAACCCTAACCCTATCCCGACCCTAACACGAAAACTAACCCTAGGCCATGCCTTAACCCTAACCGTAACCCTAACCCTAAACCTAGCACTAGCCCTAGCCCTAGGCCTAGCCATAAACCTAATCCTAACCCTAGGCCTAACTACAACCCTAAACCTAACCCTAGCCCTAGCCTTAGGCTTAACCCTAACCCTAACCATAACCCTAGCTCTAGCCCTAACCCTAACCCTAAACCTAGCCCTAGCCCTTAACTAACCTTAACCCTAGACCTAACCATAACCCTAGCCCTAACGCTAACCCTAACAGTAACGCTAGCCCTAGAACTAGCCCTAGCACTAACCCTAACCCTAACCCTAGCCCTAGAACTAGACCTAGCACTAACATTAAACATAACCCTAGCCCTAACCCTAACCGTAATCCTAAACCTAACCCTAGCCCTAACCCTAACCCTAACCCTAGCCCTAGACCTAGCACTAACCCTAAACCTAGTACAAGCCCCTGCCCTAGCACAAACCCTAAACCTAGCCCTAGCCTTAACCCTAAACCTAGACCAAGCCCCAGGCCTGGCCCTAACCCTAGAACTAACCCAAACCCTAGCCCTAGCCCTAACAGTAACCCTACACCTAGACCAAACCGTAACCCTAAACCTAATGCTAACCCTAAACCTTACCCTAACCCTAGCCCTAGCACTAACCGGAGACCTAACCCTAACGCTAACCCTAGCCCTAACCCTAACCCTAACCCTAACCCTAGATCTAACACTAACCCTAACACTAACCCTAGCCCTAGCCCTAGACCTAACTCTAACCCTAACCATAACACTAGCCCTAAACCTAAATCTTACCCTAGCCCTAGCAATGGGCCTAAATCTAATCCTAATTCTAGCATTAGGCCCAGCCCTAGCCCTAAGCATAACCCTAACACTAAACCTAACCCTAAACCTAGCACTAGCCCTAACCCTAAACCTAACCCTAACCCTAGCCCTAACCCCAACCCTAGCCCTAGCCCTAGCTAACTCTAAGTCTAACCTTAGCCCTAGCCCTAAAGTAACCCTAACCCTAGCACTAACCCTAACACTAGCCCTAATGCTACCCCAACCCTAACGCTGTCCCTAGAACTAGCCCTAGCCCTAACCCTCACCCTAAACCTAGCCCTAGAACTAGCCCTAGCCCTAACCGTAAACATAACCCTAGCCCTAACCCTAACTGTAACCCTAAACCTAACCCTAGATCTAGCCCTAACCCTAATCCTAGCCCTATCCCAAGCCCTAACACTTAACCTAGCCCAAGCCCCAGCCCTAGAACAAACACTAAACCTAGCCGTCGCCCTAACACTAAACCCAGCACAATCCCCAGCCCCAGGCATAACCCTAGACCTAACCCAACCCTAGCCCTAGCCCTAAAGTAACCCTACCCCTAGACCTAACCCTAACCCTAGCCCTAACAATAACCCTAACACTAACGCTAGCCCTAGAACTAGCCCTAGCCCTAACCCTAACCCTAACCCTAGCCCTAGAACTAGACCTAGCACTAACATTAAACATAACCCTAGCCCTAACCCTAAACGTAATCCTAAACCTAACCCTAGCCTTAGCCCTAACCCTAACCCTAGCCCTAGCCCTAGCCCTAGCCCTAACCCTAAACCTAGCTCAAGCCCCAGCCCTAGCACAAACCCTAAACCTAGCCCTAGCCTTAACCCTAAACCTAGACCAAGCCCAAGCCCTGGCCCAAACCCTAGACCTAACCCAAACCCTAGCCCTAGCCCTAAAGTAACCCTACCCCTAGACCTAACCGTAACCCTAGCCCTAATGCTAACCCTAACCCTTACACTAACCCTAGCCCTAGCACTAGCCCTAGACCTAACCCTAACGCTAAGCCTAGCCCTAACCCTAACCCTAATCCTAACCCTAACCCTAGATCTAACCCTAACCCTAACACTAACCCTAGCCCTAGCCCTAGACCTAACTCTAACCCTAACCATAACACTAGCCCTAAACTTAAATCTTACCCTAGCCCTAGCCCTGGCCCTAAATCTAATCCTAATTCTAGCATTAGGCCCAGCCCTAGCCCTAAGCATAACCCTAACACTAAACCTAACCCTAACCCTAGCACTAGCCCTAACCCTAAACCTAACCCTAACCCTAGCCCTAAACCCAACCCTAGCCCTAGCCCTAGCCCTAACCCTAAGTCTAACCTTAGCCCTAGCCCTAAAGTAACCCTAACCCTAGCACTAACCCTAACACTAGCCCTAATGCTACCCCTATCCCTAACGCTGTCCCTGGAACTAGACCTAGCCCTAACCCTCACCCTAAACCTAGCCCTAGAACTAGCCCTAGCCCTAACCGTAAACATAATCCTAGCCCTAACCCTAACCGTAACCCTAAACCTAACCCTAGATCTAGCCCTAACCCTAATCCTACCCTAGCCCAAGCCCTAACACAACCTAGCCCAAGCCCCAGCCCTAGCACAAACACTAAACCTAGCCCTAGCCCTAACACTCAACCCAGCACAATCCCCAGCCCCAGGCATAACCCTAGACCTAACCCAAACCCTAGCCCTAGCCCTAAGAGTAAGCCTAACCCTAGACTTAACCCTAGCCCTAGCCCTAACGCTAACCCAAACCCTTACCCTAACCCTAGCCCTAGCACTAGCCCAGAACCTAACCCTAACCCTAACCCTAGCCCCAACCCTAACCGTAACCCTAACCCTAGCCCTAGACTTAACCCTAACCCTAACCTTGCCCTAGCCCTAGCCTAAGCCCTAACCCTAACCCTAAACCTAACCCTAACACTAACCCTAGACATAGTCCTAACCCTTACACTAACCTTAACCCTAGCCCTAACCCTAACCCTAACCCTAGCCCTAGACCTATCCCTAGCCTTAGCACAAAACCTAACTGTAACCTTGACCCTAACCCTAACCCTAACCCTAACCCTAAACCTAACCCTGGCCCTAACCCTAACCCTAGTCCTAATCTACCCCTAACACTAACCCTTGCCCACGCCCTAAGCCTAAACCTAACCCTAGCCCTAACGCTAACCGTAACGCTAAACCTAGCCCTAGCACTAGCCCTAGCAGTAACCCTGACCCTAACCCTAGCCCTAACCCTAACTGTAACCCTAAACCTGACCCTAGCACTAGCCCTAGCCCTAGCGCTAACCCAAATCCTAGCCATAAACCTAAACCTAAACCTAACACTAACACTAGCCCTAGCAGTAGACCTAACCCTAACACTAAGCATAAACCGAGCTCTAAACCTAGCCCTAGCCCTAAACCTAACCCTAACCCTAGCCCTAGCCCTAACCCTAACCCTAACCCTAGCCCTAGAACTAGACCTAGCACTAACATTAAACATAACCCTAGCCCTAACCCTAACCGTAATCCTAAACCTAACCCTAGCCCTAGCCCTAACCCTAAACCTAGCCCTAGCCCTAGCCCTAGCCCTAACCCTAAACCTAGCCCAAGCCCCAGCCCTAGCATAAACCCTAAACCTAGCCCTAGCCTTAACCCTAAACCTAGACCAAGCCCCAGCCCTGGCCCAAAACCTAGAAGTAACCCAAACCCTAGCCCTAGCCCTAAGAGTAACCCTACCCCTAGACCTAACCATAACCCTAGCCCTAATGCTAACACTAACCCTTACCCTAACCCTAGCCCTAGCACTAGCCCTAGACCTAACCCTAACCCATACCCTAGCCCTAACCCTAACCATAACCCTAACCCTAACCCTAACCCTAACCCTAACCCTAACCCTAGATCTAACACTAACCCTAACACTAACCCTAGCCCTAGCCCTAGACCTAACTCTAACCCTAACCATAACACTAGCCCTAAACTTAAATCTTACCCTAGCCCTAGCCCTGGCCCTATATGTAATCCTAATTCTAGCATTAGGCCCAGCCCTAGCCCTAAGCATAACCCTAACACTAAACCTAACCCTAACCCTAGCACTAGCCCTAACCCTAAACCTAACCCTAACCCTAGCCCTAACCCCAACCCTAGCCCTAGTCCTAGCCCTAACCCTAACTCTAACCTTAGCCCTAGCCCTAAAGTAACCCTAACCCTAGCACTAACCCTAACACTATCCCTAATGCTAACCCTAAACCTAACCCTAACCCTGTCCCTAGAACTAGCCCTAGCCCTAACCCTCACCCTAAACCTAGCCCTAGAACTAGCCCTAGCACTAACCGTAAACATAACCCTCGCCCTAACCCTAACTGTAACCTAAACCTAACCCTAGATCTAGCCCTAACCCTAATCCTAGCCCTAGCCCAAGCCCTAACACTTAACCTAGCCCAAAAAACAGCCCTAGCACAAACACTAAACCTAGCCCTACCCATAAAACTAAACCCAGCCCAAGCCCCAGCCCCAGGCATAACCCTAGACCTAACCCAAACTCTAGCCCTACCCTAAGAGTAACCCTAAACCTAGACTTAACCCTAACCCTAGCCCTAACGCTAACCCAAACACTTACCCTAACCCTAGCCCTAGCACTAGCCCAGAACCTAACCCTAACCCTAACCCTAGCCCCAACCCTAACCGTAACCCTAACCCTAGCCCTAGACTTAACCCTAACCCTAACCTTGCCCTAGCCCTAGCCTAAGCCCTAACCCTAACCCTAAACCTAACCCTAACACTAACCCTAGACATAGTCCTAACCCTTACACTAACCTTAACCCTAGCCCTAACCCTAACCCTAACCCTAGCCCTAGACCTATCCCTAGCCTTAGCACAAAACCTAACTGTAACCTTGACCCTAACCCTAACCCTAACCCTAACCCTAAACCTAACCCTGGCCCTAACCCTAACCCTAGTCCTAATCTACCCCTAACACTAACCCTTGCCCACGCCCTAAGCCTAAACCTAACCCTAGCCCTAACGCTAACCATAACGCTAAACCTAGCCCTAGCACTAGCCCTAGCAGTAACCCTGACCCTAACCCTAGCCCTAACCCTAACTGTAACCCTAAACCTGACCCTAGCACTAGCCCTAGCCCTAGCGCTAACCCAAATCCTAGCCATAAACCTAAACCTAAACCTAACACTAACACTAGCCCTAGCAGTAGACCTAACCCTAACACTAAGCATAAACCGAGCTCTAAACCTAGCCCTAGCCCTAAACCTAACCCTAACCCTAGCACTAGCCCTAACCCTAACCCTAACCTTAGAAACAGCCCTAGCCCTAATCCTAACACTAACCCTAACGCTAGAACTAACCCTACCACTAAACATAGCCCTAGCCCTAGCCCTAACCCTAAACCTAACCATAACTCTAGCCCTAACCCTAACCCTAACCCTAAACCTAGACCTAGACCTAACTGTGACCCTATCCCTAACCTTAACCATACCCTAACACTACCCCTACCATTAGCCATAACCCCAAACCGAAACCTAACCCTAACACTAACGCTAACCCTAGCCCTAACCCTAACCCTAACACTAAATCTAGCCCTAGGCCTAGCCCTAGCATTAACGTGAACCCTAAACCTAAGCATAAACCAAACCGTAATGCTAGCCCAAACACTGACCCATATCCTAAACCTAAACCTAAACCTATCCCTAGGCCTAGCACTACCCCTAGAACTAACACTAACCTTAACCCTAACCCTAACCCTAACAATAACTCTAGCCCTAGGCCTAGCCCTAGCACTAGCCCTAGCTCTAGCACTAAACCTAACCCTAACCCTAACCATAACACTAGCCCTAGCCCTAAACCTAGCCCTAACTCTAACCCTTAACCTAGCCCTAACCCTAACCCTAAACCTAACCCAAACCCTAGACCTAGCCCCTATCCTATGCGTAAACCTAGCCCTCACCATAACCCTAAACCTAGTCCTAAACCAAGCCCTAGCCCTAACGCAAACCCTAACCCTGCCCTAGCCCTAGCCCTAGCCATAGGCCTAACCCTAACCCTAACCTTAACCCTAGGCTTAACCTAACCATATTCCTAACCCTAACCCTATAACTAGCCCTAGCCCTAACCCTAACCCTAAACCTAGCCCTAATCCTAAATGTAACATAGTCCTAACCCTAACCATAACCCTAACCCTAAACCTAGGCCTAGGCTAACCCTAACCCTAATCCAAACCCTAGCCCTAACCCTAACCCTAACCCTGGCACTAGCCCTAGCCCTAACAATAAACTTAACCCTCAATCTAAACCTAACAATAACCCTAAACCTAATACTAGCCCTAGCCCTAACACTAACCCTAGCCCTAGCCCTAGCCCTAACACTAACCCTAGCCCAAGCCCCACCCCTAGCCCAAACCATTAACCTAACCCTAGCACTAGTCTAGCCCTAGCTCAGAGCATAAACCCTAGCGCTAATCCAAAACCTAGCCCTAGACCTTACCCTAACCCTAACCCTAACCCTAACCCTAACACTTACCCTAACCCTAACACTAGCCCTAGCCCTAGCCCTAGCCCTAACCCTATGCCTAAACTAGCCGTAGGCCTAGCAGTGGCCCTAGCACTGAACTTAAACCTAACATAACCCTCACCCTAGCCCTAGCCCTAGACCTATCCCTAGGCTAAACACTAACCTTAAACCTAACCCTAATCCTAAACATAACCCTGGCCCTAACCCTAACCCTAGTCCTAAACCTACCCCTAACACTAGCCCTAGCCCACACCCTAACCATAAACCTAACCCTAGACCTAACGCTAACCGTAACTCTAAAACTAGCCCAAGCACTAGCCCTAGCCCCTAACCGTAACCCTAAACCTAACCCTTGACCTAGCCCTAACCATAAACCTAACCCTAGCCCTAGCCCTAAACCCAGCCCAAGCCCCAACCCTAGCAATAACCCTACACCTAACTCAAACCCTAGCCCTATCCCTAAGAGTAACCCTAACCCTAGACCTAACCCTAACCCTAGCCCTAACACTAACCCAAACCCTTACCATAACCATAGCCCAGGCACTGGTCCTAGCCCTAACCCTAACCCTAACCCTAACCCTAGCCCTAACCCCAACCCTAGCCCTAGCCCTAGCCCTAATCCTAAGTCTAACCTTAATCCTAGCCCAAAATTAACCCTAACCCTAGTACTAACCCTAACACTAGCCCTAATGCTAACCCTAAACCTAACCCTGTCCCTAGAACTAGCCCTAGCCCTAACCCTCACACTAAACCTAGCCCTAGAACGAGCCCTAGCCATAACCGTAAACAAAACCCTAGCTCTAACCCTAACCACAACCCTAAACCTAACCCTAGATCTAGCCCTAACCCAGGCCCTAGCACTAGCCCTAACCCTAAACCTAGCCCAAGCCCCAGCCCTAGCACAAACACTAAACCTAGCCCTAGCATTAACCCTAAACCTAGACCAAGCCTCAGCCCTGCCCCTAACCCTAGACCTAACCCAAACGCTAGCCCTAGCCCTAACAGTAACCCTAACGCTAGACCTAACCGTAACCCTAGTCCTAATGCTAACCCTAACCCTTACCCTAACCCTAACATGCACTAGCCCTAGACCTAACCCTAGTCCTAACCTATCCTAACACCAACCCTTGCCCACGCCCAAACCCTAAACCTAACGCTAGCCCTAACGCTAACCATAACGCTAAACCTAGCCCTAGCACTAGCCCTAGCAGTAACCCTGACCCTAACCGTAGCCCTAACCCTAACTGTAACCCTAAACCTAAACATAGCACTAGCCCTAGCCCTAGCGCTAACCCAAACCCTAGCCATAGCCCTAAACCTAAACCTAACCCTAACACTAGCCCTAGCAGTAAACCTAACCCTAACACTAGCCCTAAGCCTAAACCTAGCTCTAAACCTAGCCATAACCCTAACCCTAGCACTACCCCTAACCCTAACCCTAACCTTAGCAATAGCCCTAGCCCTAATCCTAACACTAACCCTTACGCTAGAACTTACCCTAACCCTAACCCTAACCCTTGCCCACGCCCTAAGCCTAAACCTAACCCTAGCCCTAACGCTAACCATAACGCTAAACCTAGCCCTAGCACTAGCCCTAGCAGTAACCCTGACCCTAACCGTAGCCATAACCCTAACTGTAACCCTAAACCTAAACATAGCACTAGCCCTAGCCCTAGCGCTAACCCAAACCCTAGCCATAGCCCTAAACCTAAACCTAACCCTAACACTAGCCCTAGCAGTAAACCTAACCCTAACACTAGCCCTAAGCCTAAACCTAGCTCTAAACCTAGCCATAACCCTAACCCTAGCACTACCCCTAACCCTAACCCTAACCTTAGCAATAGCCCTAGCCCTAATCCTAACACTAACCCTTACGCTAGAACTTACCCTAACCCTAACCCTAGCCCTAGCCCTAGCCCTAACCCTAAACCTAACCATAACTCTAGCCCTAACCCTAACCCTAAAACTAACCATAGCACTAGACATAACCCTGACCCTCTCCCTAACATTAACCCTACCATAACCCTAGCCCTAGCACTAGCCATAACCCCAACCCGAAACCTAACCCTAACTAACGCTAACCCTACCCTAACCCTAACCCTAAATCTAGTCCTAGGCCTAGCCCTAGCATTAACGTGAACCCTAAACCTAACTCTAAACCTAACCCTAATGCTAGCCCAAACACTGACCCATATCCTAAACCTAAACCTAAACCTAGCCCTAGGCCTAGCACTACCACTAGAACTAACGCTTACAGTAACCCTAACCCTAACCATAACTCTAGCTCTAGGACTAGCCCTAGCACTAGCCCTAGTCCTAGCACTAAACCTAACACTAATCCTAACCATAACCCTAGCCCTAAACCTAGCACGAACCCTAACTCTAACCCTAACCCTAGCCATAAACCTAGCCCTAACTCTAACCCTTACCCTAGCCCTAACCCTAACCC
The DNA here is from genome assembly GCA_949820135.1 of Sylvilagus floridanus. Taxonomy (NCBI): domain Eukaryota; kingdom Metazoa; phylum Chordata; class Mammalia; order Lagomorpha; family Leporidae; genus Sylvilagus; species Sylvilagus floridanus. Next base: position 147,165,536 of record OX463244.1, on the reverse strand, counting down.
TAAACCTAACCCTAACCCTAGACCTAGCCCCTATTCTAAACCTAACCCTAGCCCTCACCCTAACCCTAAAACTAGTCCTAAACCAAGCCCTAGCCCTAACGCTAACCCTAACCCTATCCCTAGCCCTAGCCCTAGCCATAGGCCTAACCCTAACCCTAACCTTAACCCTAGGCCTACCTAACCATAACCTTAACCCTAATCCTATAACTAGCCCTAGCCCTAACCCTAACCCTAACCCTAGCCCAAATCCTAAATGTAACCCTAAACCTAACCCTATCCGTAACCCTAACCCTAAACCTAGGCCTAGGCTAACCCTAACCCTAATCCAAACCCTAGTCCTAATCCTAACCCTGACCCTGGCTCTAGCCCTAGCCCTAACAATAAACTTAACCCTCAATCTAATCCTAAGAGTAACCCTAAACCTAACCCTAGCCGTAGCGCTAACCATAACCCTAGCCCAAGCCCCAGCCCTAGCCCTAACCCTAAACCTAACCCTAGCCCTAGTCTAGCCCAAGTGGTAGTCCAAAACCTAGCCCTAGCCCTTACCCTAACCCTAACACTAACACTAGCCCTAGGCCTAGCCCTAACGCTAAGCCTAAACTAGCCCTAGGCCTAGCAGTAGCCCTAGCACTAAACTTAAACCTAACATAACCCTCACCCTAGCCCTAGACCTATCCCTAGGCTTAACACTAAACCTAACCATAACCCTAATCCTAAAAATAACCCTGGCCCTAACCATATCCCTAGTCCTAAACCTAGCCCTAACACTAGCCCTAGCCCACACCCTAACCCTAAACCTAACCCTAGCCCTAACGCTCACCGTAACTCTAAACATAGCCCTAGCCCTAGCCCTACCCCTAACCGTAACCCTAAAGCTAACCCTTGACCTAGTCCTAACCCTAAACCTAGCCCTAGCCCTAGCCCTAACCCTAAGCCTAGCCCTAGCACTAAACCTAGCCCTAGTGCTAACCCAAACCCTAGCCCTAACCCTAACCCTAACCCTAACCCTAACACTAGCCCTAGCCCAAGACTTAAACCTAACACTAGCCCTAAACCAAACCCTAGCCCTAAACCGAGCCATAACCCTAACCCTAACCCTAACCCTAGCACTAGCCCAAACCCTAACCCTAACCCTAGCCATAGCCCTAGCCCTAAACCAAAACATAACCCTAACGCTAGACCTAGCCCTAACGCTAACCCTAACACTAACCCTAGCCCTAGCACTAGCCCTAGGCCTAACTTTAACCCTAAACCTAGACCTAGCCCTGGCCCTAACCCTACACATAGCCCAAGCCCCAGCCCTAGCTCTAACCCTAAACCTAGACCTAGCCCTAGCCCTAACCCTAAACATAGCCCAAGACCCAGCCCTAACCCTAACCCTAACCCTAACCCTAGCACTAGCCCTAGCCCTAGCCCTAACCCTAAGCCTAAACTAGCCCTAGGCCTAGCAGTAGCCCTTAAAATAAACTTAAACCTAACCTAACCCTCACCCTAGCCCTAGGCCTATCCCTAGCCTTAGCTCTAACCCTAACCGTCACCCTAAACTTACCCTAACCCTGGCCCTAGTCCTCGCACTAACCCTAAATCTAACTCTAATCCTAGTCCTATCCATAGCCCTAGCTCTAACGCTAACCCTACCATAAACCTAACCCTAAACCTAACCCTAACCCTAGACCTAGACCTAAACCTATCCCTAGCCCTAGCCCTAGCACTAAACCTAACCCTAACCCTAACAATAACCCTGGCTATAACACTAATTTTAGTCCTAAACCTAACAGTAACCCTAGCCCTAACGCTAACCCTAACTCTAACCCTAACCCCAACCCTAGCCCAAGACCTAGACATAGCCCTAGCCCTAACCCTAACTCTAACCCTAGCCCTAACCCTAACCCTAGCCCTAGCCTTAACCCTAAGCCTAACCTAGCCCTAGGCCTAGCAGTAGCCCTAGCACTAAACTTAAACCTAACCTAAAACTCACACTAGCCCTAGGCCTATCCCTAGCCTTAGCACTAAACCTAACCCTAAACCTAACCCTAACCTTAACCCTAACACTGGCCCTAAACCTAACCCTAAACCTAGCCCTATCCCTCGCCCTAACCTTAACCCTAACCCTAACCCTAGCCCTATACCTAGCCATAGCCCTAGCCCTAAGCCTAAACCTAACCCTAAACCTAACTCTAACTCTAGCCCTAGCCCTAACACTAACCCTAACCCTAGACCTAACTCTAATTCTAGCCCTAACTCTAACCTTAACCCTAACCCTAGCCCTAGTAGTAGCCCTAGACCTAAACCTAACCCTAACCCTAGCCCTAAGCCTAACCGTATCCCTAAACCTAACCCTAGCCCTAGTCCCATTCTTAACCTAAACATAGACCAAGCCCAAGCCCTAGCCCTAACCCTAAACCTAACCCGAGCCTTAGCTCTAGTCATAACCCTAAACATAAACCTAGCCCTAGCCATATATCTAACCCTAACTCTAGCATTAGTCCTAGCCCTAGCCCAAGCATAACCCGAACACTAACCCTAACCCTAGCCCTAGCCACACCCTAACACTAAACCTAAACTTAACCCTAGCACTAGCCCTAACCCTAATGCTAACACTATCCCTAGCCCTAGCCCTAACCCTAACCATAACCCTAGCCCTAGCCCTAGCCCTAGGCCTAGCCCTAGCCCTAGACCTAACCTTATCCCGAAGCTTAACCCTAGACTTAACCCTAACTCTAACCCTAACCCTAACCGAGCCCTAACCCTAACCCTAGCCCCAGCCATAGCCCTAGCCCTAACCCTAAGTCTAACCCTATTTCTAGACCAGCCCTGCCCCTAGCACTAACCCTAAAAATAAACCTAGTCCTACCCCTAACCCTAGACCTAACCCTAACCCTAAACCTAAACCTAGACCTATCCCTGGTCATAGCCCTAACACTAAGCCTAACACTAACACTATCACTAACCCTAACCCGAACCCTAAACCTAGGCAAAGTCATAAACCTAACCATAACACTAACCCCTTCCCTAGCCCTAGCCCTAGGCCTAGAACTAGCCCTAGCCCTAACCCTATCCCTAAACTTAGCCCTAGGCCTAACCCTAACCCTAACCCTAGACCTAGCCCTAGCCCTAACCCTAACCATAACCCTAGGCCTAGCCAAAACCCCAATCCTAACCTTAGCCCTAGTCTTAATACCTACTCCAACCCTAACCCTAACCCAAGCCCTGACCGTAAACCACACCGTAAACCTAACACTAGCCCTAGACCTAGCCCTAACACAAACCCTAATCCTAGCCCTGGCCCTAGGTCTACCCATAACCCTAAACCTACCCTAACCCTAGCCCTAGACCTAGCCCTAGCCCGAAACCTAACCGTTAACCTAATGCTAACTCTAGCCGTAACGCTAACTCTATATCTAGCCCTAGGCCTAGCCCTAGCACTAATGTGAAAACTAAACCTAACCCAAACCCAAAACCTAACGCTAGCCATAACACTCACCAACACCCTAAACCTAAACCTAACCCTAGCCCTAAACCTAGCCCTTGCCCTAGAACTAACCCTACCCTAACCCAAACCCAAACCCTAACCCTAGACCTAGACCTAGTCCTAGCCTAACTATAACCCTAAACCTAGCCCTAACATTAACACTAAACCTAGCCATAAACCTAGCCCTAGCCCTAACTCTAAACATAACGCTCGCCCTAACCCTAGTCCTAACACTAGCCCTAGCCCTAACGCTAACCCTAACCCGAACACTAGCCCTAGTCCTAGCCCTAACCCTAACCCTAACCCTAAACTTAACCCTAGCCCTAACCCTAACCGTAACCCTAATGCTAACCCTAAACCTACCCTAGCCCTAGCCCTAACTCTAACCCTAGCCCTAACCCTAACCATAATCCTAGCCCTAACCCTAACCGTAACCCTAAACATAAACCTAGCCCTAGGCTAACCCTAAGCCTAGCCCTAGCCATAGCCCTAACCCTTCCCTGACCCTAGCACTAGCATTAGCCCTAACCCTAACCCTAACCATAGCCCTAACCATAAGCGTAACCCATAACCTATCGAAACCTAGCCCTAACAGTAACCCTAGCCCTAGCTCAAACCCCAGCCCTAGCCCTAACCCTCAACCTAACCCTAGCCCTAACCATAACACTAACGCTAACACTAGCCCTAGGCCTAGCCCTAAACCTAAGCCTAACCTAGCCCTAAGCCTAGCAGTAGCCCTAGCAAAAAACTTAAACCTAAGCTAATCCTCACCTTAGCCCTAGGCCTATCTCTAGTGTTAGCACTCACCCTAACCCCAACCCTAACCCTAGCCCTAGCACTCGCCCTAACCCTAACCCTAACCCTAGCCGTAGCCCTAGCCCTAACCCTATCCCTAACCTTAGCCCTAGGCCTAACCCTAAACCTAAACCCAGACCTAGCCCTAGCCCTAACCATAACCATAACCCTAGCCCTAGCCATAACCCTAACTCTGACACTAGCACTAGCATTAGCCCTAACCCTAACCCTAACCATAGCCCTAACCCTAAGCGTGACCCTAAACCTAACCCTAGCCTAGCCCTTACAGTAAACCTAGCCCTAGCTCTAGCCCAAACCCTAAACCTAGCCCAAACCCAAGCCCTAGTCCTAACACTCAACCTAACCCTAGCCCTACCCTAACCCTAACCAAAACCCTAAAGCTGATGATAGCACTAGACCTCTCTCTAAAATCTAACTCTAACCCTAACCCTAAGCCTAAACCTAAGCATAACACTAACCCTAACCCTATACCGAGCCCTAAAGCTAACCCTACCTAGTCCTAACCCTAACCCTAACAGTAACCCTAAAACTAACCCTAGTCCTAGCCCTAGCCCTAAACCTAAGCCTAACCTAGCCCTAACCCTAACAGTACCCTAGCAATAAACTTAAACCTAACATAATCCTCACCCTAACACTAGGCCTATCTCTAGCATTAGCACTCACCCTAACACTAACCCTAAGCCTAACCCTGGCCCTAACCCTAACCCTAGTCCAAAACTAACCCTGCCCTAGCCCTAGCACTCGCCCTAACCCTAACCCTAACCCTAGCCCTAAAAATATCCCTAGCCCTAACCCTATCCCTAACATTAGCCCTAGGCCTAACCCTAACCCAAACCCTAGCCCTAGCCCTAGCTCTAGCCCTAACCCTAACCATAACCCTAGCCCTAGCCTTAACCCTAACCCTAACCCTAGCCCTAGGCCTAATACTAACCCCAACCCTAACCCTAACCATAGCCCTGACCGTAAACCACACTGTAAACCAAATACTAGCCATCGACCTAACCCTAACACACCCTAATCCTAGCCCTGGCCCTAGTCGTAACCATTACCCTAACCCTACCCTAACCCTAGCCCTAGCCCTAGCCCTAGCCCGAAACCTAACCCTAAACCTAATGCTAACCCTAACCGTAACACTAACCCTACATCTAGCGCTAGGCCTAGCCCTAGCACTAACGCGAACCCTAAACCTAACCCAAACCCTAACCCTAACACTAGCCATAACACTAACCCACACCTTAACCTAAACCTCAACCTAGCACTTGCCTAGCCCTTGCACTAGAACTAACCCTAACCCTAACCCTAGCCCTAGCCCTAGGCCTAGCCATAGCCCTAGCACTAACCCTAACTCTAACCCTAGCCCTAGCCCTAGCCATAGTCCTAACCCTAACCCAAAACTTAACCCTAGCCCTAACCCTAACCATAACCCTAAAGCTAACCCTAATCCTCGCCCTAGCCCTAGCCATAACCCTAACCCTACCCCTAAACCTAACTCTAATCCTAGCCCTAACCCTAACTGTAACCCTAACCCTAAACCTAGCCCTAGGCTAACCCTAACCCTAAACCTAGCCCTAACCCTAACCATGACACTAGCACTAGCATCAGCCCTAATCCTACCCTAATCATAGCCCTAACCCTAAGCGTAACCCTAAACCTAACCCTACCCTAGCCCTAACAGTAACCCTAGCCCTAGCTCTAGCCCAAACCCTAAACCTAGCCCAACCCCCAGCCCTAGCCCTAACCCTCAACCTAACCCTAGCCCTAGCCATAACCCTAACCAAAACCCTAACTCTAAACATAGCCCTAGCCCTCTTCCTAAACCTAACCCTAACCCTTACCCTAAACCTAACCCTAAACCTACCCCTAACCATATCCCGAGCCCTAAACTAACCAAAACCCTAGTCCTAACCCTAACTCTAGCCCTAACATTAACCCTAAACCTAACCCTAGACCTATCACTAGCCCTAGCTCTAACCATAACCATAACGCTAGCCCAAACTCTAACTGTAACTTTAAACTTAACACTAGCCCTAGCCCTATCCATAACCCTAGCCCTAGACCCAGCTTTAACCCTAAACCTAGACCAAGCCCCAGCCCTAGCCATAACCCTAAAACTAATACTAGCCCTAGCACTAGCCCTAGCCCTGGCGCTAACTCAAACACTAGCCCTAGCCCTAGCCCTAACCCAAACACTAACCCTAACACTAGCCCTAGCCCTAGCCCTAAGCCTAACCGAGCACTAACACTAGCCCTAGCACTAGCCCTAAACCTAAGCCTAACCTAGCCCTAAGCCTAGCAGTAGCCATAGCAATAAACTTAAAACTAACCGAATCCTCACCCTAGCACTAGGCCTATCTCTAGCATTAGCACTCACCCTAACACTAACCCTACCCCTAACACTGGCCCTAACCCAAACCCTAATCCTAAATCTAACCCTAACCCTAACCCTAACACTAGCTCTAACCCTAGGCCTAACCCTGAGCCTAACCTAACCCTAGGCCTAGCAGTAGACCTAGCACTAAACTTAAACCTAACCTAATCCCTAAATCTAACCCTAACTCTAGCATTAGGACTAGCCCTACCCAAAGAATAACCCTAACACTAATCCTAAACCTACCCCTAGCCTTAACCCTAACACTAACCCTAACCCCAACCCTAGCACTAGCCCTAACCCTAACCCTAAACCTAAACCTAGCACTAGCCCTAACCCTAACCCTAGCCCTAACCCTAATGCAAACCCTAACTCTAACCCTAGCCCTAACCCTAACCCTAACCCTAGCCCTAGCCCTAACCCTAACCCTAAACCTAACCCTAGCCCTACCCTAACCCTAATCCTAATCCTAACCCTAACGCTAACCCTAATCCTAGCCCTAGCCCTAACCCTAACTCTAACCCTAACCCTAACCCTAAGTCTAACCCTTAGCCTAGACCTGGGCCTGCCCTTAGCACTAACCCTAACCCTAGTCCTACCCCTTACCCTAGACCTAACCGTAACCCTAATCCTAAACCTAGACCTATCCTTCACAGTAGCACTAACACTAATCCTAACCCTAACCATATCCCTAACCCTAAACCGAACCCTAAAACTAGGCCTAGCCCTAATCCTAACCGTAACCCTAACCCTAACTCTAACCCTAACCGTAACCCTAAACCTAAACCTAAAATGAACCCTAACCATAACCCTAGTCCTAGCCCTAAAACTAACCCTAAACATGACCCTAGCCATAGCACTAGCCCTAGCCCTAACCTCAAACCTAACCCTAGCCCTAGCCCAAACCCTAAACCTAACCCTAAACCTAAGCCTAGCCCTAACACTAACCCTAACCCAAGTCCTAGCCTAACTCTAACCCTAACCCTAACTCTAACCCTAACCCTAACTCTAGTCCTAAACCTAACCCTAGCCAAAGCCCTAGCCCTTACCCTAAGTATAACCCTAACCCTAGACCTGGCCCTGACCCTAGCACTAACACTAACCCTAACACTAGTGCTACCCCTAACCCTAGACCTAACCCTAACCATAATCCTAAACTTGACTTATCCCTGGCCGTAGCCCTAACACTAACCCTACCCTAACCCCATCGCTAACCCTAACCTGAACCCTAACCCTAGACCTAGCCCTAACACTAACCCTAACCCTAACAGTAGCCCTAGACCTAGACCTAACACTAACCCTAGCCATAACCCTAACCCTAAACCTAGCCCTAACTCTAACCTTAACCCTAAACCTAACCCTACCCTAGCCCTAACCCTAGCCCTAGCCCTAGCGCAAACCCAAACTCTAGCCCTAGCCCTAACCCTAAACCTATCCCAAGCTACAGCCGTAGCTCTAACCGTAAACCTAACCCTAGGCTTGTCCTAGCCCTAGCCCTAGCGCTAAACCAAACTCTAGCCCTAGCCCTAACCCTAACCCTAACCCTAACCCTAACCCTAACAAGCCCTAAACCTAGACCTAAACCTAACCCTAGCCCAAACCCAAACCCTAGCCATAACCATAAACATAACCCTAACATTAACCATAACCCTAACCTAGCACTAGCCCTAACCCTAAACCTAATCCAAGCCCTAGCCCTAGCCCTAACACTAACCCTAACCCTAACGCTAGGCTTAGCCTAAACCTAACCCTAACCCTAGCCCTAGCCCTAGTCCAAGCCCTAACCCTAAACCTAATCCCAGCCCTAGCCCTAATACTAATCCTAACCATAGCCCTAACCATAAGCGTAACCCTAAACCTAACCCTACCCTAGCCCTAACAGTTACCCTATCCCTGGCTCTAGCCCAAACCCTAAACCATACCAAACCCCAGCCCTAGCCCTAACCCTCAACCTAACCCTAGCCCTAGCCCAAATCCTAACCCTAACCCTAATGCTAACCATAGCCCTAGCCCTCTCCCTAAACCTATCCCTAACCCTAAACCTAATTTTAAACAAACCCCGAACCCTATCCCTAGCCCTAACCCTAACCCTAACCCTACTCCTAACCATAACCCTAGCCCTAACATTAACCCTAACTCTAACCCTAGCCCTAGAACTAGCCCTAACCGTAACCCTAAACTTAGACCTAACCCTAACGGTAAACCTAACCCTAACCCTAGCCCAAGCCCTAGCCCTAACCCTAAACCTAGCCCAAGACCCAGCCATAGCCTAACCCTAAACCTAACCCTAGCCCTAGCCCTAGTCCTGGTGGTAACCCAAACCCTAGACCTAACCCTAACCCTAACAACACCCTAAACCTAGACCTAGCTCTAGCCCTAACCCTAAGCCGAACCTAGCCCTAGACCTAGCATTAGACCTAGCACTAAACTTAAACCTAACCTAATCCCTAAATCTAACCCTAACTTTAGCATTAAGACTAGCCCTACCCAAAGCATAAACCTAACACTAATCCTAACCCTATCCTAGCCCTAACCCTAACATTAAACCTAAACCTAACCATAACCCTAACCCTAACCCTAGTTCTAGCCCTAACCCTAAACCTAGGCCTAAACCTAGCCCTAACCCTAACCCTAGACCTAACCCTAACCCTAACACTAGCCCTAGCCCTAGCCCTAACTCTAACCCTAACTCTAACCCTAGCGCTAACCCTAACCCTAGCCTTGCCCTAGCCCTAACACTAACCTTAAACCTAACCCTAACCCTAGCCCAAACCCTAACCCTAACCCTAACCCTAGCACTAACGCTAACCCTAATCCTAGCCCTAGTCCTAACCCTAACTCCAAACCTAACCCTAACCCTAAGTCTAACCCTTCGCCTTGACCTGGCCCGGCCCTTAGCACTAACCCTAACCCTAACCCTAACCCCAGTCCTACCCCTAACCCTAGACCTAACCGTAACCCTAATCCTAAACCTAGACCTATCCCTCACAGAACAACAACATTAACCCTAACCCTAACCATATCCCTAACCCTAAACCGAACCCTAAATCTAGACCTAGCCCTAACCCTAACCGTAACACTAAACATAAACCTAGCCCTAGCCCTAGCCCTAGACCTACACCTAGCCCTAACCCTAACCCTAACCCTAGTCCTAACCCTAACCCTAGCCCTAACATTAACCCTAACTCTAACCCTAACTCTAACCCTAGCCCTAGAACTAGCCCTAACCGTAACCCTAAACTTAGACCTAACCCTAACGGTAACCCTAACCCTAACCCTAGCCCAAGCCCTAGCCCTAACCCTAAACTTAGCCCAAGACCCAGCCATAGCCTAACCCTAAACCTAACCCTAGACCTAGCCCTAGTCCTGGCGCTAACACAAACCCTAGCCCTAACCCTAACCCTAACAACACCCTAACCCCAGACCTAGCCCTAGCCCTAACCCTAAGCCTAACCTAGCCATAGACCTAGCAGTAGACCTAGCACTAAACTAAAACCTAACCTAATCCCTAAATCTAACCCTAAATTTAGCATTAAGACTAGCCCTACCCAAAGCATAAACCTAACACTAATCCTAACACTATCCTAGCCCTAACCCTAACATTAACCCTAAACCTAACCATAACCCTAACCCTAAACCTAGTTCTAGCCCTAACCCTAAACCTACGCCTAAACCTAGCCCTAGCCCTAGCCCTAAACCTAACCCTAACCCTAGACCTAACCCTAACCCTAACACTAGCCCTAGCCCTAACCCTAACTCTAACCCTAACTCTAACCCTAGCGCTAACCCTAACCCTAGCCTTGCTCTAGCCCTAACACTAACCTTAAACCTAACCCTAACCCTAGGCCAAACCCTAACCCTAACCCTAACCCTAGCACTAACGCTAAACTTAATCCTAGCACTAGTCCTAACCCTAACTCCAAACCTAACCCTAACCCTAAGTCTAACCCTTAGCCTTGACCTGGCCCGGAACTTAGCACTAACTCTAACCCTGACCCTAACCCCAGTCCTACCCCTAACCCTAGACCTAACCGTAACCCTAATCCTAAACCTAGACCTATCCCTCACAGAACAACAACACTAACCCTAACCCTAACCATATCCCTAACCCTAAACCGAACCCTAAATCTAGACCTAGCCCTAACCCTAACCGTAACACTAAACATAAACCTAGCCCTAGCCCTAGCCCAAGACCTAGACCTAGCCCTAATCCTAAACCTAACCCTAGTCCAAACCATAACCCTAGCCCTAACATTAACCCTAACTCTAACCATAGCCCTAGCACTAGCCCTAACCGAAACCCTAAACCAAACCTAACCCTAGACCTAGCCCTAACCCTAACCGTAACCCTAAAAATAAACCTAGCCCTAGCCCTATCCCTAGACCTAGAACTAGCCCTAACCATAAACCTAACCCTAGACCTAACCCTAACGGTAACCCTAACCCTAACCCTAGCCCTAGCCCTAGCCCTAACCCTAAACCTAGCCCAAGCCCAGCCATAGCCTAACCCTAAACCTAACACTAGCCCTAGCCCTAGTCCTGGCGCTAACCCAAACCCTAGCCCTAACCCTAACCCTAACACTAACCCTAAAGCTAGCCCTAGCCATAGCCCTAACCCTAAGCCTAACCTAGCCCTAGACCTAGCAGTGGACCTAGCACTAAACTTAAACCTAACCTAATCCCTAAATCTAACCCTAACTTTAGCATTAAGACTAACCCTACCCAAAGCATAAACCTAACACTAATCCTAACCCTACTCCTAGCCCTAACCATAAACATAACCCTAAACCTAACCCTAACCTTAGCACTAGCCCTAACACTAAACCTAGCCCTAAACCTAGCCCTAACCCTACCCCTAACCCTAGCCCTAATCCTAGCACTAGCCCTAACCCTAACTCTAACCCTAAATCTAACCCTAGCCCTAACCCTAACCCTAACCCTAACCCTAGCACTAACGCTAACCCTAATCCTAGCCCTAGTCCCAACCCTAACTCTAACCCTAACCCTAACCCTAAGTCTAACCCTTAGCCTTGACCTGGCCCGGCCCTTAGCACTAACCCTAACCCTAATACTAACCCCAATCCTACCCCTAACCCTAGACCTAACCGTAACCTTAATCCTAAACCTAGACCTATCCCTCACAGTAACAACAACACTAATCCTAACCCTAAAAATATCCCTAACCCTAAACCGAAACCTAAAACTAGACCTAGCCCTAACCCTAACCGTAACCCTACACATAAACCTAGCCCTAGCCCTAGCCCTAGACCTAGACCTAGACCTAACCCAAAACCTAACCCTACTCCTAACCCTAACCCTAGCCCTAACATTATCCCTAACTCTAACCCTAGCCCTAGAACTAGCCCTAACCCTAACGCTAACCATAGACCTAACCCTAACGGAAACCCTAACCCTAACCCTAGCACTTGCCCTAGCCCTAACCCTAAACCTAGCCCAAGACCCAGCCATAGCCTAACCCTAAACCTAACCCTAGCCCTAGCCCTAGTCCTGGCACTAACACAAACCCTAGCCCTAACATTACCCTAACACTAACCCTAAAGCTAGCCCTAGCCCTAGCCCTAACCCTAAGCCTAACCTAGCCCTAGACCAAGCAGTAGACCTAGCACTAAACTTAAACCTAACCTAATCCCTAAATCTAACCCTAACTCTAGCATTAGGACTAGCCCTACCCAAAGCATAAACCTAACACTAATCCTAAACCTACTCCTAGCCCTAACCCTAACACTAACCCTAAAACTAACCCTAACCTTAGCACTAGCCCTAACCCTAAACCTAGCCCTAAACCTAGCCCTAGCCCTAACCCTAACCCTAACCCTAGCCCTAACCCTAACCCTAACCCTAGCCCTAGCCCTAACCCTAACTCTAACCATAACTCTAACCCTAGCCCTAACCCTAACCCTAACCCTAGCACTAATGCTAACCCTAATCCTAGCCATAGTCCTAACCCTAACTCTAACCCTAACTCTAACCCTAGCCCTAACCCTAACACTAACCCCAGTCCTAACCCTAACCCTAGACCTAACCGTAACCCTAATCCTAAACCTAGACCTATCCCTCACAGTAACAACAACACTAATCCTAACCCTAACCATATCCCTAACCCTAAAATGAACCCTAAAACTAGACCTAGCCCTAACCCTAACCGTAACCCTAAACATAAACCTAGCCCTAGCCCTAGCCCTAGACCTAGCCCTAACCCTAACCCTAACCCTAGAAGTAGCCCTAATACTAACCCTAACCCTAGCCATAGCCCTAATACTAACCCTAACCCTAGACCTAGCCATAACCCTAACCCTAACACAAACCCTAGCCCTAGCCCTAACTCTAACCCTAACCATGACACTAGCCCTAGCACTATCCCTAGCCCTAACCTCAAACCTAACTCTAGCCCTAGCCCAAACCCTAAACCTAACCCTAACCCTAACCCTAGACCTAACACTAACCCTAACCAAAGACCTAGCCTAAATTTAACCCTAAGCCTAACCCTAACCCTAACTCTAAACCTAACCCTAACCCTAGCCCTTACCCTAACACTAGCCCTAGACCTAGCCCTAGCCCTAACCATAACACTAACCCTAGACCTAACCCTAACCGCAACCCTAACCGTAGCCCTAGCCCTAACACTAACCCTAACCGTAGCCTTGCCCTAGCCCTAGACCTAACCATATGGCTAAACCTAACCCTAAACCTCACCCTAACCCTAATCCTAGCCCTAGCCCTAACCCTAACTCTAACACTAACCCTAACAGTTAGTCTAACCCTTAGCCTAGACCTGGCCCTGCCCTTAGCACTAAACCTAACACTAACCCTAACCCTATTCCTACCCCTAACCTTAGACCTAACCGTAACCCTAATCCTAAACTTAGACCTAAAACTCACATTATCACTAACACTAATCCTAGCCCTAACCATAACCCTAACCCTAACACTAACCATAACCATAACACTAGAACTAGCCCTAACCCTAACCCTAATCCAACCCTAGCCCTAGCCCTAACACTAACCCTAACCCTAATGCTAGCCCTAAGCCTAAACCTAACCCTAAGCCTAGCCCTAGCCCTAGTCCTCCACCTAACCCTAAACCTAACCCTAGACCTAGCCCTAATACTAACCCTAACCATAGCCCTAACCCTAAGCGTAACCCTAAACCTAACCCTAAACTAGACCTAACAGTAACCCTATCCCTAGCTCTAGCCCAAACCCTAAACCTAGCCTAAACCCCAACCCTAGCCCTAACCCTCAACCTAAACCTAACCCTAGCCCTAATCCTAACCCTAAACCTAACGCTAACCATAGTCCTAGCCTTCTCCCTAAACCTAACCCTACCCCTACCCGTAAAGCTACCCTAAATCTACCGCTTTACCTATTCCTAGCACTAACCCTAACCCTAACCCTAACCCTAGTCCTAACCCTAACCCTAGCCCTAACGTTAACCCTAACCCTAACCCTAGCCCTAGCACTAGCCCTAACCGTAACCCTAAACCTAACCCTAACCCTAGACCTAACCCTAAACTTAACCCTAACCATAACCCTAGCCCTAGCCCTAGCCCTAACCCTAAACCAAGACCAAGCTCCAGCCCTAGCCTAACCCTAAACCTAACCCTAGCCCTAGCCGTAGCCCTGGTGCTAACCCAAACCCTAGCCCTAGCCCTCATCCTAAACCTAACCCTAAACCTAACCCTAACACTAGCTCTAACCCTAGGCCTAACTCTGAGCCTAACCTAACCCCAGGCCTAGTAGTAGACCTAGCACTAAACTTAAACCTAACCAAATCCCTAAATCTAACCCTAACTCTAGCTTTAGGACTAGCCCTACCCAAAGCAAAACCCTAACACTAATCCTAAACATACCCCTAGACCTAACCCTAACACTAACCCTAACCCTAACCCTAGCACTAGCCCTATCCATAACCCAAACCCTAAACCTAGCCCTAGCCCTAACCCTAACCCTAACCCTAGCCCTAACCCTAAACCTAACCCTAACCCTAGCCCTAGCCCTAACCCTAACTCTAACCCTAACTCTAACCCTGGCCCTAACCCGAATCCTAGCCTTGCCTTAGGCCTAACGCTAACCCTGAACCTAACCCTAGCCCTAACCCTAATCCTAACCCTAACCCTATGCTAAACCTAATCCTAGCCCTAGCCCTAGCCCTAACCCTAACTCTAACCCTAACCCTAACCCTAAGTCTAACCCTTAGCCTAGACCTGGGCCTGCCCTTAGCACTAACCCTAACCCTAATCCTAGTCCTACCCCTTACACTAGACCTAACCGTAACCCTAATCCTAAACCTAGACCTATCCTTCACAGTAGCCCTAACACTAATCCTAACCCTAACCATATCCCTAACCCTAAACCGAACTCTAAAACTAGGCCTAGCCCTAACCCTAACCGTAACCTTAACCCTAACTCTAACCCTAACCGTAACCCTAAACCTAAACCTAAAACGAACCCTAACCATAACCCTAGTCCTAGCCCTAACACTAACCCTAAACATGACCCTAGCCATAGCACTAGCCCTAGCCCTAACCTCAAACCTAACCCTAACATACAAGTAGCCCTAATACTAACCCTAACCCTAGCCCTAGCCCTAATACTAACCCTAACCCTAGACCTAGCCCTAACCCTAACCCTAACCCTAGCCCTAGCACTAACACTAACCCTAACCATGACACTTGCCCTAGCACTAGCCCTAGCCCTAACCTCAAACCTAACTCTAGCCCTAGCCAAAACCCTAAACCTAACCCTAAGCCTAACCCTAACCCTAACTCTAAACCTAACCCTACCCTAGCCCTTACGCTAACCCTAGCCCTAGCCTTAGTCCTAACCATAACCCTAACCCTAGCCCTAACCCTAACCGCAACCCTAACCGTAGCCCTAGCCCTAACACTAACCCTAACCCTAGCCTTGCCCTAGCCCTAGCCCTAACCCTATGACTAACCCTAACCCTAAACCTAACCCTAACCGTAACCCTAAAGATAAACCTAGCCCTAGCCCTAGCCCTAGCCCTAGCCCTAACCCTAACCCTAACCCTAACCCTAGAAGTAGCCCTAATACTAACCCTAACCCTAGCCCTAGCCCTAATACTAACCCTAACCCTACACCTAGCCCTAACCCTAACCCTAACCCTAGCCCTAGCCCTAATACTAACCCTAACCATGACACTAGACCTAGCCTAGCCCTAGCCCTAACCTCAAACCTAACTCTAGCCCTAGCCCAAACCCTAAACCTAACCCTAACCCTAACACTAACCCTAGCCCTAACACTAACCCTAACCCAAGACCTAGCCTAACTTTAACCCTAACCCTAACCCTAACCCTAACCCTAACCCTAACCCTAACTCTAAACATAACCCTAACCCTAGCCCTTACCCTAACCCCAGCCCTAGCCCTAGCCCTAGCCCTAAACATAACCCTAACCCTAGCCCTAACCCTACCGCAACCCTAACCGTAGCCCTAGCCCTAACCCTAACCCTAACCCTAGCCTTGCCCTAGCCCTAGCCCTAACCCTAACACTAAACCTAACCCTCATCCTAGCCCTAACGCTAACCCTAATCCTAGCCCTAGCCCTAACCCTAATTCTAACACTAACCCTAACTCTAAGTCTAACCCTTAGCCTAGACCTGGCCCTGCCCTTAGCACTAACCCTAACCCTAACCCTAACCCTAACCCTAGTCCTACCCCTAACCTTAGACCTAACCGTAACCCTAATCCTAAACTTAGACCTATCACTCACATTATCACTAACACTAATCCTAGCCCTAACCATAACCCTAACGCTAACACTAACCATAACCATAACCCTAGCACTAGCCCTAACCCTAACCCTAATCCAAGCCCTAGCCCTAGCCCTAACACTAACCCTAAACCTAACGCTAGCCCTAAGCCTAAACCTAACCCTAATCCTAGCCCTAACCCTAATCCTAAACCTAATCATAGCCCTAACCCTAAGCGTAACCCTAAACCTAACCCTACCCTAGACCTAACAGTAACCCTATCCCTAGCTCTAGCCCAAACCCTAAACCTAGCCCAAACCCCAGCCCTAGCCCTAACACTCAACCTAAACCTAGCCCTAGTCCTAATCCTATCCCTAACCCTAACTCTAACCATAGCCCTAGCCCTCTCCCTAAACCTAACCCTACCCCTACCCCTAAAGCTAACCCTAAACCTACCCCTTTACCTATCCCAGGCCATAACCCTAACCCTAACCCTAGTCCTAACCCTAACCCTAGCCCTAACGTTAACCCTAACCCTAACCCTAGCCCTAGCACTAGCCATAACCATAACCCTAAACCTAACCCTAACCCTAGCCGTAACCCTAACTGTAACCCTAACCATAACCCTAGCCCTAGCCCTAGCCCTAACCCTAAACCAAGACCAAGCTCCAGCCCTAGCCTAACCCTAAACCTAACCCTAGCCCTAGCCTTGGTCCTGGTGCTAACCCAAACCCTAGACCTAGCCCTAATCCTAATCCTAACCCTAACCCTAACCCTAACACTAGATCTAACCTTAGGCCTAACTCTGAGCCTAACCTAACCCTAGGACTAGCAGTAGACCTAGCACTAAACTTAAACCTAACCTAATCCCTAAATCTAACCCTAACTCTAGCATTAGCACTAGCCCTACACAAAGCATAACACTAACACGAATCCTAACCCTACCCTTAGCCCTAACCCTAACACTAACCCTAACCCTAACCCTAGCACTAGCCCTAACCCTAACCCTAAACCTAAACCTAAACCTAGCCCTAACCCGAACCCTAGCCTTGCCCTAGCACTAACGCTAACCCTGAACCTAACCCTAGCCCTAACCCTAACCCTAACCCTAACGCTAACCCTAATCCTAGCCCTAGCCCTAACCCTAACTCTAACCCTAACCCTAACCCTAAGTCTAACCCTTAGCCTAGACCTGGACCTGCCCTTAGCACTAACCCTAACCCTAACCCTAGTCCTACCCCTTACCCTAGACATAACCGTAACCCTAATCCTAAACCTAGACCTATCCTTCACAGTAGCACTAACACTAATCCTAACCCTAACCATATCCCAACCCTAAACTGAACCCCAAAACTAGGCCTAGCCCTAACCCTAACCGTAACCCTAACCCTAACTCTAACCCTAACCGTAACCCTAAACCTAAACCTAAAACGAACCCTAACCATAACCCTAGTCCTAGCCCTAACACTAACCCTAAACATGACCCTAGCCAAAGCACTAGCCCTTGCCCTAATCTCAAACCTAACCCTAGCCCTAGCCCAAACCCTAAACCTAACCCTAAACATAAGCCTAGCCCTAACGCTAACCCTAACCCAAGTCCTAGCCTAACTCTAAACCTAACCCTAACCCTAACCCTAACCCTAACCCTAACCCTAACCCTAACCCTAACTCTAAACCTAACCCTAACCCTAGACCTAAAAATAACCCTAGCCCTAGCCCTAGCCCTTACCCTAAGTCTAACCCTAATCCTAGACCTGGCCCTGACCCTAGCACTAACCCTAACCCTAACACTAGTGCTACCCCTAACCCTAGACCTAACCCTAACCCTAATCCTAAACCTAGACTTATCCCTGGCCGTAGCCCTAATACTAACCCTACCCTAACCCCATCGCTAACCCTAACCTGAACCCTAACCCTAGACCTAGCCCTAACACTAACCCTAACCCTAACAGTAGCCCTAGACCTAACACTAACCATAGCCATAACCCTAACCCTAAACCTATCCCTAACCCTAACCTTAACCCTAAACCTAACCCTAGCCCTAGCCCTAATCCTAGCCCTAGCCCTAGCGCTAACCCAAACTTTGGCCCTAGCCCTGACCCAAAACCAAGCCCAAGCTACAGCCATAGCACTAACCGTAAACCTAACTCTATGCTTGTCCTAGCCCTAGCCCTAGCGCTAACCCAAACTCTAGCTCTAGCCCTAACCCTAACCCTAACCCTAACACTAACCCTAACCTTCAACCTAACCCTAGCCCTAGCCCTAATCCTAACCCTAACCCTAATGCTAACCATAGCCCTAGCCCTCTCTCTAAACCTATCCCTAACCCTAAACCTAATTTTAAACCTACCCCTAACCTTATCCCTAGCCAAAACCCTAACCCTAACCCAAGTCCTAACCCTAACCCTAGCCCTAACATTAACCCTAACTCTAACCCTAGCCCTAGCACTAGCCCTAACCGTAACCCTAAACCTAACCCTAACCCTAGCCCTAACCCTAACGGTAACCCTAACCCTAACCCTAGCCCTAGCCCTAACCCTAACCCTAACCCTAAACCTAGCCCAAGCCCCAGCCATAGCCTAACCCTAAACCTAACCCTAGCCCTAGCCCTAGTCCTGGCGCTAACCCAAACCCTAGCCCTAACCCTAAACCTAACACTAACCCTAACGCTAGCCCTAGAACTAGCCCTAACCCTAAGCCTAACCTAGCCCTAGACCTAGCATTAGACCTAGCACTAAACTTAAACCTAACCTAATCCCTAAATCTAACCCTAACTTTAGCATTAGGACTAGCCCTACCCAAAGCATAAACCTAACACTAATCCTAACCCTACTCCTAGCCCTAACCCTAACCCTAACCCTAACCCTAAACTTAGCACTAGCTCTAACCCTAAACCTAGCCCTAAACCTAGCCCTAGCCCTAGCCCTAACCCTAAGCCTAACCCTAGCCCTAACCCTAACCCTAACCCTAGCCGTAGCCCTAAACCTAACTCTAACCCTAACTCTAACCCTAGCCCTAACCCTAACCCTAACCCTAGCAATAACGCTAACCCTAATCCTAGCCCTAGTCCTAACCCTAACTCTAACCCTAACCCTAACCCTAAGTCTAACCCTTAGCCTTGACCTGGCCCGGCCCTTAGCACTAACCCTAACACTAACCCTAACCCCAGTCCTACCCCAAACCCTAGACCTAACCGTAACCCTAATCCTAAACCTAGACCTATCCCTCACAGTAACAACAACACTAATCCTAACACTAAACATATCCCTAACCCTAAAATGAACCCTAAAACTAGACCTAGCCCTAACCCTAACCGTAACCCTAACCCTAACACTAACCCTAGCCCTAGCCCTAACACTAACCCTAACCATGACACTAGCCCTAGCACTATCCCTAGCCCTAACCTCAAACCTAACTCTAGCCCTAGCCCAAACCCTAAACCTAACCCTTACCCTAACCCTAACCCTAGCCCTAACACTACCCTATTCCAAGACCTAGCCTAACTTTAACCCTATCCCTAACCCTAACCCTAACCATAACTCTAAACCTAACACTAACCCTAGCCCTTACGCTAACCCTAGCCCTATCCCTAGCCCTAGCCCTAACCATAACCCTAACCCTAGGCCTAACCCTAACCGCAACCCTAACCGTAGCCCTAGCCCTAACCCTAACCCTAACCCTAGCCTTGCCCTAGCCCTAGCCCTAACCCTATGACTAACCCTAACCCTAAACCTAACCCTCACCCTAGCCCTAACGCTAACCCTAATCCTAGCCCTAACCCTAACCCTAACTCTAACACTAACCCTAACTCTTAGTCTAACCCTTAGCCTAGACCTGGCCCTTCCCTTAGCACTAACCCTAACCCTAACCCTAACCCTAGTCCTACCCCTAACCTTAGACCTATCCGTAACCCTAATCCTAAACTTAGACCTATCACTCACATTATCACTAACACTAATCCTAGCTCTAACCATAACCGTAACCCTAACACTAACCATAACCATAACCCTAGATCTAGCCCTAACCCTAACCCTAATCAAAGCCCTAGCCCTAGCCCTAACACTAAACCTAACCCTAATGCTAGCCCTAAGCCTAAACCTAACCCTAAGCCTAGCCCTAGCCCTAGCCCTCCACCTAACCCTAAACCTAACACTAGCCCTAGCCCTAATACTAACCCTAACCATAGCCCTAACCCAAAGCGTAACCCTAAACCTAACCCTACCCTAGACATAACAGTAACCCTATCCCTAGCTCTAGCCCAAACCCTAAACCTAGCCCAAACCCCAGCCCTAGCCCTAACCATCAACCTAAACCCAACCCTAGCCCTAATCCTAACCCTAACCCTAACGCTAACCATAGTCCTAGACTTCTCCCTAAACCTAACCCTACCCCTACCCCTAATGCTACCCTAAATCTATCCCTTTACCTCTCCCTAGCCATAACCCTAACCCTAACCCTAGTCCTAACCCTAACACTAGCCCTAACGTTAACCCTAACCCTAACCCTAGCCCTAGCACTAGCCCTAACCGTAACCCTAAACCTAACCCTAACCCTACCTAACCCTAACCGTAATCCTAACCATAACCCTAGACCTAACCCTAGCCCTAACCCTAAACCAAGACCAAGCTCCAGCCCTAGCCTAACCCTAAACCTAACCCTAGCCCTAGCCGTAGTCCTGGTGCTAACCCAATCCCTAGACCTAGCCCTAATCCTAACCCTAACCCTAACACTAGCTCTAACCCTAGGCCTAACCCTGAGCCTAACCTAACCCTAGGCCTAGCAGTAGACCTAGCACTAAACTTAAACCTAACCTAATCCCTAAATCTAACCCTAACTCTAGCATTAGGACTAGCCCTACCCAAAGCATAACCCTAACACTAATCCTAACCCTACCCCTAGCCATAACCTAACACTAACCCTAACCCTAACCCTAGCACTAGCCCTAAAACTAACCCTAACACTAAACCTCGCCCTAGCCCTAACCCTAACTCTAACCCTAGCCCTAACCCTAACACTAACCCTAGCCCTAGCCCTAACCCTAACTCTAACCCTAACTCTAACCCTAGCCCTAACCCGAACCCTAGCCTTGCCCTAGGCCTAACGCTAACCCTGAACCTAACCCTAGCCCTAACCCTAATTCTAACCCTAACCCTAACGCTAACCCTAATCCTAGCCCTAGCCCTAACCCTAACTCTAACCCTAACCTTAACCCTAACTCTAACCCTTAGCCTAGACCTGGGCCTGCCCTTAGCACTAACCCTAACCCTAACCCTAGTCCTACCCCTTACCCTAGACCTAACCGTAACCCTAATCCTAAACCTAGACCTATCCTTCACAGTAGCCCTAACACTAATCCTAACCCTAACCATATCCCTAACCCTAAACCGAACTCTAAAACTAGGCCTAGCCCTAACCCTAACCGTAACCATAACCGTAACTCTAACCCTAACCTTAACCCTAAACCTAAACCTAAAACGAACCCTAACCATAACCCTAGTCCTAGCCCTAACACTAACCCTAAACATGACCCTAGCCATAGCACTAGCCCTAGCCCTAACCTCAAACCTAACCCTGACATAGAAGTAGCCCTAATACTAACCCTAACCCTAGCCCTAGCCCTAATACTAACCCTAACCCTAGACCTAGCCCTAACCCTAACCCTAACTCTAGCCCTAGCACTAACACTAACCCTAACCATGACACTAGCCCTAGCACTAGCCCTAGCCCTAACCTCAAACCTAACTCTAGCCCTAGCCCAAACCCTAAACCTAACCCTAAGCCTAAACCTAACCCTAACTCTAAACCTAACCCTAACCCTAGCCCTTACCCTAACCCTAGCCCTAGCCCTAGCCATAACCATAACCCTAACCCTAGCCCTAACCATAACCCTAACCCTAACCGTAGCCCTAGCCCTAACACTAACCCTAACCCTAGACTTGCCCTAGCCCTAGCCCTAACCCTATGACTAACCCTAACCCTAAACCTAACCCTCATCCTAGCCCTAACGCTAACCCTAATCCTAGCCCTAGTCCTAACCCTAACTCTAACCCTTACCCTAACTCTAAGTCTAACCCTTAGCCTAGACCTGGCCCTGCCCTTAGCACTAACCCTAACCCTAACCCTATCCCTAGTCCTACCCCTAACCTTAGAACTAACCGTAACCCTAATCCTAAACTTAGACCTATCACTCACATTATCACTAACACTAATCCTAGCCCTAACCATAACCCTAACGCTAACACTAACCATAACCATAACCATAACCCTAGCACTAGCCCTAACCCTAACCCTAATCCAAGCCCTAGCCCTAGCCCTAACACTAACCCTAACCCTAACGCTAGCACTAAGCCTAAACCTAACCCTAACCCTAGCCCTAGCCCTAATCCCAACCCTAATCATAGCCCTAACACTAAGCGTAACCCTAAACCTAACCCTACCCTAGACATAACAGTAACCCTATCCCTAGCTCTAGCCCAAGCCCTAAACCTAGCCCAAACCCCAGCCCTAGCCCTAACCCTCAACCTAAACCTAGCCCTAGCCCTAATCCTAACCCTAACCCTAACGCTAACCATAGCCCTAGCCCTCTCCCTAAACCTAACCCTACCCCTACCGCTAAAGCTAACCATAAACCTACCCCTTTACCTATACCTAGTCGTAACCCTAACCCTAACCCTAGTCCTAACCATAACCCTAGCCCTAACCTTAACCCTAACCCTAACCTAGCCCTAGCACTAGCCCTAACCGTAACCCTAAACCTAACCCTAACCCTACTTCTAACCCTAATCGTAACCCTAACCATAACCCTAGCCCTAGCCCTAGCCCTAACCCTAAACCAAGACCAAGCTCCAGCCCTAGCCTAACCCTAAACCCAACCCTAGACCTAGCCGTAGTCCTGGTGCTAACCCAAACCCTAGACCTAGCCCTAATCCTAAACCTAACCCTAACCCTAACCCTAACACTAGCTCTAACCCTAGGCCTAACTCTGAGCCTAACCTAACCCTAGGCCTAGCAGTAGACCTAGCACTAAACTTAAACCTAACCTAATCCCTAAATCTAACCCTAACTCTAGCATTAGCACTAGCCCTACACAAAGCATAACACTAACACTAATCCTAACCCTACCCCTAGCCCTAACCCTAACACTAACCCTAACCCTAACCCTAGCACTAGCCCTAACCCTAACCCTAAACCTAAACCTAGCCCTAGCCCGAACCCTAGCCTTGCCCTAGCCCTAACGCTAACCCTGAACCTAACCCTAGCCCTAACCCTAACCCTAACCCTAACGCTAACCCTAATCCTAGCCCTAGCCCTAACCCTAACTCTAACCCTAACCCTAACCCTAACCCTAAGTCTAACCCTTAGCCTAGACCTGGGCCTGATCTTAGCACTAACGCTAACCCTAACCCTAGTCCTACCCCTTACCGTAGATCTAACCGTAACCCTAATCCTAAACCTAGACCTATTCTTCACAGTAGCACTAACACTAATCCTAACCCTAACCATATACCTAACCCTAAACTGAACCCTAAAACTAGGCCTAGCCCTAACCCTAACCGTAACCCTAACCCTAACTCTAACCCTAACCGTAACCCTAAACCTAAACCTAAAACGAACCCTAACCATAACCCTAGTCCTAGCCCTAACACTAATCCTAAACATGACCCTAGCCATAGCACTAGCCCTAGCCCTAACCTCAAACCTAACCCTAGCCCTAGCCCAAACTCTAAATCTAACCCTAAACATAAGCCTAGCCCTAACACTAACCCTAACCCAAGTCCTAGCCTAACTCTAACCCTAACCCTAACCCTAACACTAACTCTAAACCTAACCCTAACCCTAGACCTAAAAATAACCCTAGCCCTAGCCCTAGCCCTTACCCTAAGTCTAACACTAATCCTAGACCTGGCCCTGACCCTAGCACTAACCCTAACCCTAACACTAGTGCTACCCCTAACCCTAGACCTAACCCTAAACCTAAACTTAAACCTAGCCTTATCCCTGGCCGTAGCCCTAACACTAACCCTACCCTAACCCCATCGCTAACCCTAACCTGAACCCTAACCCTAGACCTAGCCCTAACACTAACCCTAACCCTAACAGTAGCCCTAGACCTAGACCTAACACTAACCCTAACCATAACCCTAACACTAAACCTAGGCCTAACCCTAACCTTAACACTAAACCTAAGCCTAGCCCTAGCCCAAACACTAGCCCTAGCCCTAGCCCTAGCGCTAACCCAAACTCTAGCCCTAGCCCTAACCCTAAACCTAGCCCAAGCTACAGCCGTAGCCCTAACCGTAAACCTAACCCTAGGCTTGTCCTAGCCCTAGCCCTAGCGCTAACCCAAACTCTAGCCCTAGCCCTAACCCTAACCCTAACCCTAACACTAACCCTAACCCTCAACCCAACCCTAGCCCTAGCCCTAATCCTAACCCTAACCCTAACGCTAACCATAGCCCTAGCCCTCTCTCTAAACCTATCCCTAACCCTAAACTTAATTTTAAACCTACCCCTAACCCTATCCCTAGTCAAAACCCTACACCTAACCATAGTCCTAACCCTAACCCTAGCCCTAGCCCTAGCCCTAGCCCTAGCCCCAACCCTAAACCTAGCCCAAGACACAGCCATAGCCTAACCCTAAACCTAACCCTAGCCCTAGCCCTAGTACTGGTGCTAACCCAAACCCTAGCCCTAACCCTAACCCTAACACTAACCCTAACGCTAGCCCTAACCCTAGCCCTAACCCTAGACCTAACCCTAGCCCTAGCCCTAACACTAACTCTAACCCTAACTCTAACCCTAGCACTTACCCTAACCCTAGCCTTGCCCTAGCCCTAACGCTAAACTTAAACCTAACCCTAACCCTAGTCCTAATCCTAACCCAAACCCTAACCCTAGCACTAACGCTAACCCTAATCCTAGCCCTAGTCCTAGCCTTAACTCTAACCCTAACACTAACCCTAAGTCTAAACCTTAGCCTTGACCTGGCCCGACCCTTAGCACTAACCCTAACCCTAACCCTAACCCCAGTCCTACCCCTAACCCTAGACCTAACCGTAACCCTAATCCTAAACCTAGACCTATCCCTCACAGTAACAACAACATTAATCCTAACCCTAACCATATCCGTAACCCTAAAACGAACCCTAAAACTAGACCTAGTCCTAACCCTAACCGTAACCCTAAAGATAAACCTAGCCCTAGCCCTAGCCCTAGCCCTAGCCCTAGCCCTAACGCTAACCCTAACCCTACCCTAGAAGTAGCCCTAATACTAACCCTAACCCTAGCCCTAGCCCTAATACTAACCCTAACCCTAGACCTAGCCCTAAACCTAACCCTAACCCTAACCCTAGCCCTAATACTAACCCTAACCATGACACTAGCCCTAGCCTAGCCCTAGCCCTAATCTCAAACCTAACTCTAGCCCTAGCCCAAACCCTAAACCTAACCCTAACCCTAACCCTAACCCTAGCCCTAACACTAACCCTAACCCAAGACCTAGCCTAACTTTAACCCTAACCCTAACCCTAACCCTAACCCTAACCCTAGCCCTAACACTAACCCTAACCCAAGACCTAGCCTAACTTTAACCCTAACCCTAACCCTAACCCTAACCCTAACTCTAAACATAACCCTAACCCTAGCCCTTACCCTAACCCCAGGCCTAGCCCTAGCCCTAGCCCTAACCATAACCCTAACCCTAGCCCTAACCCTACCGCAACCCTAACCGTAGCCCTAGCCCTAACCCTAACCCTAACCCTAGCCTTGCCCTAGCCCTAACCCTATGACTAACCCTAACCCTAAACCTAACCCTCATCCTAGCCCTAACGCTAACCCTAATCCTAGCCCTAGCCCTAACCCTAATTCTAACACTAACCCTAACTCTTAGTCTAACCCTTAGCCTAGACCTGGCCCTGCCCTTAGCACTAACCCTAACCCTAACCCTAACCCTAGTCCTACCCCTAACCTTAGACCTAACCGTAACCCTAATCCTAAACTTAGACCTATCACTCACATTATCACTAACACTAATCCTAGCCCTAACCATAACCCTAACGCTAACACTAACCATAACCATAACCATAACCCTAGCACTAGCCCTAACCCTAACCCTAATCCAAGCCCTAGCCCTAGCCCTAACACTAATCCTAACCCTAATGCTAGCCCTAACCCTAAACCTAACCCTACCCTAGACCTAACAGTAACCCTATCCCTAGCTCTAGCCCAAACCCTAAACCTAGCCCAAACCCCAGCCCTAGCCCTAACCCTCAACCTAAACCTAGCCCTAGCCCTAATCCTAATCCTAACCCTAACGCTAACCATAGCCTTAGCCCTCTCCCTAAACCTAACCCTACCCCTACCCCTAAAGCTAACCCTAAACCTACCCCTTTACCTATCCCTAGCCGTAACCCTAACCCTAACCCTAGCCCTAGCCCTAGCCCTAGCCCCAAACCTAAACCTAGCCCAAGACACAGCCATAGCCTAACCCTATACCTAAACCTAGCCCTAGCCCTAGTACTGGTGCTAACCCAAACCCTAGCCCTAACCCTAACCCTAACACTAACCCTAACGCTAGCCCTAACCCTAGCCCTAACCCTAACCCTAACCCTAGCCCTAGCCCTAACACTAACTCTAACCCTAACTCTAACCCTAGCCCTAACCCTAACCCTATCCTTTTTCTAGCCCTAACGCTAAACTTAAACCTAACCCTAACCCTAGTCCTAATCCTAACCCTAACCCTAACCCTAACCCTAGCACTAACGCTACCCCTAATCCTAGCCCTAGTCCTAACCCTAACTCTAACCCTAACACTAACCCTAAGTCTAAACCTTAGCCTTGACCTGGCCCGGCCCTTAGCACTAACCCTAACCCTAACCCTAACCCCAGTCCTACCCCTAACCCTAGACCTAACCGTAACCCTAATCCTAAACCTAGACCTATCCCTCACAGTAACAACAACATTAATCCTAACCCTAACCATATCCGTAACCCTAAACCGAACCATAAAACTAGACCTAGTCCTAACCCTAACTGTAACCCTAAAGATAAACCTAGCCCTAGCCCTAGCCCTAGCCCTAGCCCTAACCCTAACCCTAACCCTAACCCTAGTGTAGCCCTAATACTAACCCTAGCCCTAGCCCTAATATTAACCCTAACCCTAGACCTAGCCCTAACCCTAACCCTAACCCTAGCCCTAGCCCTAAAACTAACCCTAACCATGACACTAGCCCTAGCACTAGCCCTAGCCCTAACCTCAAACCTAACTCTAGCCCTAGCCCAAACCCTAAACCTAACCCTAACCCTAACCCTAACCCTAGCCCTAACACTAACCCTAACCCAAGACCTAGCCTAACTTTAACTCTAACCCTAACCCTAACCCTAACCCTAACTCTAAACATAACCCTAACCCTAGCCCTAGCCCTAGCCCTAGCCCTAACCATAACCCTAACCCTAGCCCTAACCCTACCGCAACCCTAACCGTAGCCCTAGCCCTAACCCTAACCCTAACCCTAGCCTTGCCCTAGCCCTAGCCCTAACCCTATGACTAACCCTAACCCTAAACCTAACCCTCATCCTAGCCCTAACGCTAACCCTAATCCTAGCCCTAGCCCTAACCCTAATTCTAACACTAACCCTAACTCTAAGTCTAACCCTTAGCCTAGACCTGGCCCTGCCCTTAGCACTAACCCTAACCCTAACCCTAACCCTAGTCCTACCCCTAACCTTAGACCTAACCGTAACCCTAATCCTAAACTTAGACCTATCACTCACATTATCACTAACACTAATCCTAGCCCTAACCATAACCCTAACGCTAACACTAACCATAACCATAACCATAACCCTAGCACTAGCCCTAACCCTAACCCTAATCCAAGCCCTAGCCCTAGCCCTAACACTAATCCTAACCCTAATGCTAGCCAAAACCCTAAACCTAACCCTACCCTAGACCTAACAGTAACCCTATCCCTAGCTCTAGCCCAAACCCTAAACCTAGCCCAAACCCCAGCCCTAGCCCTAACCCTCAACCTAAACCTAGCCCTAGCCCTAATCCTAACCCTAACCCTAACGCTAACCATAGCCCTAGCCCTCTCCCTAAACCTAACCCTACCCCTACCCCTAAAGCTAACCCTAAACCTACCCCTTTACCTATCCCTAGCCGTAACCCTAACCCTAACCCTAGTACTAACCCTAACCCTAGCCCTAACGTTAACCCTAATCCTAACCCTAGCCCTAGCACTAGCCCTAACCGTAACCCTAAACCTAACCCTAACCCTAGCCCTAACCCTAACTGTAACCCTAACCATAACCCTAGCCCTAGCCCTAGCCCTAACCCTAAACCAAGACCAAGCTCCAGCCCTAGCCTAACCCTAAACCTAACCCTAGCCCTAGACTTAGTCCTGGTGATAACCAAAACCCTAGCCCTAGCCCTAATCCTAATCCTAACCCTAACCCTAACCCTACACTAGCTCTAACCCAAGGAATAACCCTGAGCCTAACCTAACCCTAGGCCTAGCAGAAGACCTAGCACTAAACTTAAACCTAACCTAATCCCTAAATCTAACCCTAACTCTAGCATTAGGACTAGCCCTACCCAAAGCATAAACCTAACACTAATCCTAACCCTACCCCTAGCCCTAACCCTAACACTAACCGTAACCCTAACCCTAGCACTAGCCCTAACCCTAACCCTAACCCTAAACCTAGCCCTAGCCCTAACCCTAACGCTAACACTAACCATAACCATAACCATAACCCTAGCACTAGCCCTAACCGTAACCCTAAACCTAACCCTAACCCTAGCCCTAACCCTAACCGTAACCCTAACCATAACCCTAGCCCTAGCCCTAGCCCTAACCCTAAACCAAGACCAAGCTCCAGCCCTAGCCTAACCCTAAACGTAACCCTAGCACTAGACGTAGTCTTGGTGCTAACCCAAACCCTAGCCCTAGCCCTAATCCTAAACCTAACCCTAACCCTAACCCTAACACTAGCTCTAACCCTAGGCCTAACCCTGAGCCTAACCTAACCCTAGGCCTAGCAGTAGACCTAGCACTAAACTTAAACCTAACCTAATCCCTAAATCTAACCCTAACTCTAGCATTCGGACTAGCCCTACCCAAAGCATAACCCTAACACTAATCCTACCCCTACCCCTAGCCCTAACCCTAACACTAACCCTAACCCTAACCCTAGCACTAGCCCTAGCCCTAACCCTAACCCTAACCCTAAACCTAAACCTAGACCATTCCCTGGCTGTAGCCCTAAAACTAATCCTAACCCTAACCATATCCCTAACCCTAACCCGAACCCTAACCCAGGGCCTAGCCCTAACCCTAACCGTAACCCTAACGCAAACCCTAGCCCTAGACCTAGCCCTAGCCCTAGCCCTAGACCTAGACCTAACCCTAACCCTAACCCTAGCCCTAGCCCTAAACCTAAACCTAATCGTTGCCCTAGCATTAATATTAAACCTAACCCTAGCCATAGCCCTAACCCCAAACCTAAACGCAACCCAAACCCCAACCCTAACTCTAACCCTAGCCGTGACCTTAAACCACAACCTAAACCTAAAACTAACCCTAGCCCTAACCCTAACCCAAACCCTAATCCTAGCCCTGATCCTAGCCCTAGCCATAACCCTCACGATAACCTAACCCTAGCCCTAGACCTAAAATTAACCCTATCACTAACGCTAAACCCAGCCCTAATCCTAACCCTAAATCTGGCCCTAGGCCTAGCCCTAGCACTAACGCGAAACCTAAACATAACTGTAACCCTACCATTAAAGCTAGCCCTAACACTAACTCACATCCTAAACCTAAACCTAACCCTAGACCTAGGCATAGCCCTAGCCCTAGCCTAGTTAATCATAACCCTAACCCTAACGCTAACGCTAACTCTAGCCCTAGGCCTAGCCCTAACCCTAGCACTAACCCTAACCCTAACCCTAACCGTAGCCCTAAACCTAACCCTAGCCCTAACCCTAACCCTAAACCTATCCCTAGCCCTAGCCCTAAACCTAAACCAAACCCTAAACCTAGTCCTAGCCCTAACTCTAACCCTAGCCCTAGCACTAAACCTAACACTAAACCTAACCCTAATAGTAGTACTAGGCCTAAACTTAACCCTAAACCTAGCCCTAAACCCTAACCATAAACCTAACCCTAACCCTAACCCTAGCCCTAACCCTAACCCTAGCCTAGCCCTAGCACTAGCCCTAACCCTAAGTCTAACCCTAACCTTAGACCTGGCCCTGCCCCTAGCACTAACGCTAACCCTAACAATAGTCCTACCCCAACCCTAGACATAACCCTAACCCTAACCCTAAACGTAGACTTGTCCCTGGCCGTAGCCCTAACACTAAACCTAACCCTAACCATATCGCTAACCCTAACCTGAACCCTAACACTAGACCTAGCCCTAACACTAACCCTAACCCTAGCCATAACCCCAGCCCTAGACCTAATGCTAACCCTAACCCTACCACTAGCCACAGCCCTAACACTAACCCTAACTCTAGCCCTAACCGTAACACTAAACCTAACCTTGGCCCTAACCCTAACCCTAGTCCTACTCCTTGCCCTAACCTTAAACCTAGCCCAAGCTCTAGCCCTAGCACTAACCCTTAACCTAACTCTAGCCCTAGCCCTAACCCTAACCCTAACCCTAACACTAGCCCTAACCCTAGACCTAACCCTAACCCTAGCCCTAACCCTAACCCTAGCCCTAACCATAGCCCTAACCCTAACACTAACCCTAACCCTAACCCTAGCCCTATTACTAACCCTAACCCTAACGCTAACACTAACCCTAGCCATAACCCCAGCCCTAGACCTATTGCTAGCCCTAACCCTAGCCCTAGCACTAGCCATAGCCCTAACACTAACTCTAACCCTAGCCCTAACCATAGCCGTAACCCTAACCCTAATCCTAGCCCTAGCTCTACCCCTATTACTAACCCTAACCCTAACGCTAACCCTAACCCTAACCCTAACCCGAACCCGGACACTAACCCTAACCATAAACTGTAGCTAAACCCTAACACTAGCCCTAGCCCTAACCCCACCACTAACCCTGAACCACACCCAAACACTAACCCCAACCCTTACCCTAAACCAACCTTTACACCAACCCTGAGTCTATCACTAGCCCTAGCACTAGGCTTAGCCCTAATCATAAATCTAGCCTTAGACATAGACATAACCCTAACCCCAAACCTAACCCTAATCCTACAGCTAACCTTAAACCTAAACCTAATCCTGACCCTAGCCTAATCACAACACTAGCCCTAACCCTAACTCTATCCCTAACCCTAGCCCTAACCCTAACACCAACCCTAACCCTAAACCTAGACTAATCCTAACACTAGACCTAACCCTAACCCTAAACCAAGCCTAACCCCAACCTCAAACTATCCCTAGCCGCAGCACTAGCCTTTGCCCTAATAAAACCCTAGCCATAGACATATACCTAAACCTAAACTAATCCTATCCTTAGCCCTAACCCTAAACTTAAACCTAACCCTAACCCCAATCCTGACCCTAGCCCTAATCATAACACTATTATCCCTAACCATAACCCTAACTCCAATTATAACCCTACCCATAAATTAACCCTAAACCTAGCGCTAAGCCTATCCCTAACCATAGCCATAACGCTAACACTAACCCTAACAGACCCTAACATTAAAACTAACACTATCCCTAACACTAATACTAACACTAGCCCTAACCTAACCCTAAACCTAGCCCCAAACCTAACACAAACCTAGCCTGAACACTAGCGCTAAACGTAACACAAACCCTAACCGTACCCTATTCCTAATCCTAACACTAGACCTAACCCTAACACTAACCTTAACAATAATCCAAACCGAGGCCCTAATCATAACAAATAGCCCTAACCCTAGACCAAGACCTAAACCTAACCCTAACCTAAGCCCTAAAGCTAACTCTAACCCTAACACTCACCTTAACCATATCCCTAACCATAGCCCAAAACTTAACCATAACTCTAACCTTAACCCTAACCTTAACCTTAATTAAGCCCTAACCCTAACTCTATCCCTAACCCTAGCCCTAATCCTAACACCAACTCTAACCCTAAACCTAGACTAATCCTAACACTAGACCTAACACAAACATAACCCTAACCCTAGCCCTAAACCTAACCCTAACCCTAGCCGAAGTGCTAACACTGACCCTACAGCTAACACTGACCCTAAACCTAGCCCTAACCCTAAACCGAACCCTAACCTGGCCCTAGCCCTAACCTTAACCCTAACCCTAGCTCTAAGCCTACACCTAAGACTAGCCCTAAACTTAGCCCTAAACCTAGCCCTAAAACTAACACTAGCCCTAACCCTAACAAAAACCCAAACCCTAACCCTATCCCTAAGGCTAATCCTAACAATAGAAATACCCTAATCCTAAACTTAACCCTAACCCTAACCCTAACCTTAGCCCTAATCATAACACTAGATCTAACTCTAACCCTTGCCCTAACCCGAAATCTAGCCCTAAAACTAGTCCTAACCCTAATCCTAATCCTATCCTGAACACTAGCCCTAAACTTAACACAAACACTAACCCTAACCCTATCCCTAATCCTAACACTAGACCTAACCCTAACAGTAACCTTAACAGCAATCCAAACCCTAGCCCTAATCATAACAAAAACCCTAACCCTAGACCTAGACCTAACCCTAACCCTAACCAAAGCACTAAAGCTAACTCTAATCTTAACCCTCACCTTAACCCTATCCCTAACCATAGCCCAAAACCTAACCATAACTCTAGCCTTAACCCTAACCATAACACTAACCCTAATTAAGCCCTAACCCTAACACTACCCTAACCCTGTCCCTAAACGTAACTCTAACCCTAACCTATCCCTAAGCTTAACCCTAGCCCTTACCATAACACTAGCCCTGACCCTAACCCTAAACTTTATCCTAAACCAAACCTTAACTATAGCCCTAACCCTAGCCCTAAACCTAACCCTAACCCTAGTCGTAATGCTAACCCTGACCCTACACCTAACACTAACCCTAAACCAAGCCCTAACCCTGAACCTAACCCTAACCTTGCCCTAGCCCTAACCTTAACCCTAACCCTAGCTCTAACCCTACACCTAAGCCCAGCCCTAAACTTAACCCTAAACCTAGCCCTAAAACTAACACTAGCCCTAACCATAATAAAAACACTAACCCTAACCCTACCCTAAGGCCAATCCTAACACTAGAAATACCCTAACCCTAAATTTAACCCTAACCCTAACCCTAACCTTAGCCCTAATCATAACACTAGCTCTAACTCTAACCCTTGCCCTAACCATAACACTAGCCATAAAAATAACACAAGCCCTAAAACTAACCCAAATCCTAAACATAACCCTTACTCTAAACCAACCCTAACACCAGCCATAAGTCTATCACTAGTTCTAGCACGAGGAAGAGCCCTAATCATAACCCTATCCCTGACACTAGACCTAGCCCTAACCGTAACCCTAGCCCTAGTCTAACCCTAACCAAAGGCTTAACCCTAACTCTAACCCTAACCCTAACCCTAACCCTAAACCAACCCTAACCCCAACCCTAAGTCTATCACTAGCCGCAGCACGAGGCTTAGCCCTAACATAACCCTAGCCTTAGACATATAACTAAACCTAACCCTAACCCTATCCTTAGCCCTAACTCTAACCCAAGTTCTAACCCTACTCAAAACCCTAACCCTAAACCTAGCCCTAAGCCTAACCCTAACCCAAGGCGTAACACTAATCCTAACCCTAACCCTAACCCTAACACTAACCATAACGCTAAAACTAACCTAATGAAAAGCCTAGCCCTAACTGTAACCCTAAACCTAGCCTTAAAACTAACACTAGCCTTAACCTTACACAAACCCTAACCCTAACCCTAACCCTAATCCTAACACTAGACCTAACCCTAACACTAGCCTTAACCTTAACCCTAGTCCTAATCATAACACAAGCTCTAACCCTAGGCGTAGCCCTAACCTTAAACCTAACCGTAATCCTACCCTTAACCCTAACCCTCACCCTAACCCTATTCATAACCATATCCCTAACCCTAACCTTAACTCAAGCCTTAAACCTAACCCTAACCTTAATTAAGCCCTAACCTTAACAAAAGCGCTAACCCAAACACTAACGCTAACTCTAACTCTAGACCTAATCCTAACAATGGACCTAACCCAAACACTAATCCTAACCCTAACACTATCCCTAAACCTAACCTTACCCTTACCCTAAACCAACCTAACACCAACCCTAAGTCTATCACTAGCCCTAGCACTAGGCTTAGCCCTAATCATAAACCTAGCCTTAGACATAGACCTAGCCCTAACCCTAACCCAAACTCTAACTCTAACACTAGCCCTAACCCTAAACTTAGCCAAAACCCTAACCCTAGCCCTAACCCTAACATTAACCCAAACCCTAGCCGAAGCCCTAACCCTAACCCTAACCCTAGCCCTAACCCTAATCCTAAACCTAGCCCTAACCATAACCATAACCATAACCATAACCATAACCCTAACCCTAACCCTAACCCTAGCCTTACCCTAACAATAACCCTCACCTTAGCCCTAGTCCTAGAACTAGCCCTGGACCTAAACCGAACCCAAGCATTAACCCTAACCCTGACACTAGACCTAGCCCTAGTCTAACACTAAACCTATTTTTAGCCCTAACTCTAGCCCAACCCGTAACTCTAAAATGAGCCCTAACACTAACCCTAACCCTACACCTTATCCTAGCCGTAAACCTAGCCTTTGTCCTAGGACTAGACCTAACCCTAACCAAAGAAATAAACCTAACCCTAACCCTATCCTCATCCCTAACCCTAGCACTAACACTAACACTAACACTAGCCCTACAAAAAACACTTACTGTAGACCTAGAACTAGCCCTAGCCCTTACTCTAATCCTAACACTAGCCCTAAACTTAACCCTAACCCTAATCCTGAACCTATCCTATCCAAAACCCTAACCCTAACCCTGGCCGTAGTCCTAGCCCTAGCCCTAGTCGCAACCCTAACCAAAGCCCTAACCCAATACTAAACCTAACCCTAGCCCTATAATTGAGCTTAGCCCTAAACTTAAACCAAGCCTTAGACCTAGCCCAAGCCATAATCCTAACCCTAGTACTAAACCTAACCCTAACCCTAGCCCTAATCCTAACACTACCTTAATACTAACCCAAACCTAAACCTAGCCATAGCCCTAGTCAAGGCGTGGCCCTAAACCTAACCCTGGCCTGAGACTTAGCCCTAGTTCTAGCCCTAGCCCAAGACTTGACACTAACCCAAGACCAAACCCTAAGCCCAGCCCTAGCTCTAGGACTAGTCTTAACCCTAACAATAGCCTTAGACCTAAACCCAAAACCTAACCCTAACTCTAGCTCTAACCCTCGTCCTAGACACAGTCCTAGCATGAGCCCTAGACAAGCCCAAACCCAAGAGTTTACCCTAAACCTGACACTAGACCTAGCTCTAGTCCTAACCCTAAACCTAGTCCTAGCCTTAGCTCTAGCCCTAACCCTAGCTCTAAAAGTAGCCCTAACCCTAAACCTAGACCTAACCCTAACACTAATCCTAGCACTAACACTAACACTAGCCCTAAAACTAACACTAACACTAGCCCTAGCCCCGGTCCTAGGATTGGCCCTAAACCTAAACCTAGCCATAGACCTAGACCTAGCACTAACCCTAAACCTAACACTAGCCCTTACACGAACCCTAACACTAGCCCTAGCCCTAACGCTAACCCTAGCCCTAACCAAAACCATAAAGCTGGCCCTAACAATAACACTAGATCTAGCCCTAAGCATAACCCTAACCCTAGCCCTAAAACTAACCCTAACCCTAGCCCTAGCCCTAACCCTAACACTAATCCTAACCCTAGCCCTAACCATAACCCTAATCCTAGCCCTAACCCTAACATTAACCCTTGCCCTAGCCCTAATCCTAGAACTACTCCTGGACCTAAACCAAACCCAAGCATTAACTCTAACCCTGACACTAGACGTAGCCCTAGTCCTAACCCTAAATCTAGTCCTAGCCCTAGCTCTAGCCCAAACCTAACTCTAAAACTAACTCTAACCCTATTCCTAACCATAGCCTTTGTCCTAGCCGTAGACCAAACCCTAAGCCAAGAAATAACCCTAACCCTAACCCTAACCCTAACCTTATCCCTACCCTAATCCTAGCACTATCCCTACATCTAACCCTAAACGTAGTCCTAGAATTAGGCCTAGCCCTAACTCTAAACCTAACCCTAACACTAGCCTAAGTCCTAACCCTATACTTAACACCAACCCAAGAAATAACCCTAACACAATCCTTAACCCTAACCCTAAACCTAGCTCTAACTCAACCCTAGCCTTAGTGCTATTGCTAGACCTTACGCTAAATCTAGCCTTAACATTAACCCTAAACCTAGCCCTATCCCTAATCCTAGTACTGACACTAACACTAGCCCTACACCTAACCCTAACCGTAGTCCTAGAACTAGCCCTAGACCTAATCCTAACAATAGACCTAAACTTAACCCTAATCCTAAACATAACCCTAACACTGAACCTAGCCCTAACCCTAACCCTACCCATAACCCTAGCCCTAGTCCTAACCCTAGCCCTAGACCTAACCAACACCAAAGCACGAACCCCAATCCTAAACCTAACCCTAGCCTTAGCATTGGGCTTAGCCCTAAACTTAAACCAAGCCTTAGACCTAGCCCTAATCCTAACCCTAGCACTAACCCTAACCCTAAACCTAGCCATAGCCCCAGACCTAGGCTTGGCCCTAAACCTAACGCTGGCCTGAGACCTAGCCCTAGCCCTAACCCTAACCTTAGTCCTAGCCCTAGCCCAAGACTTACACTAACCCAAGCCCTAACCCTAAGATCAGCCAGAGCCTTAGGCCTAGTCTTAATCCTAACAACAGTTTTAGAACTAGACCTAGCCCTAACCCTAATGATATCCCTAACCTTCACCCTAGCCCTAGTCCTAGCATGAGTCCTAGACCAAGCCAAACCCAAGCCTTAACCCTAAACCTGACCCTAGACCTAGCTCTAGTCCTAACCCTAAACCTAGTCCTAGCCCTAGCTCTAGCCCTAACCCTAATTTTAAAACTAGCCCTAATCCGAACCCTAACCCTAGACCTAACCATAACCCTAATCTTAGTCCTAGCACTAGCCCTAGCCCTAACCCAAAACAAAACCCAAGCCCTAAACATAACTCTAACTCTAACCCTAACCCTAATCCTACAACTAACCTTAACCATAGTCTTAACTTAGTCATAGTCCTAACTGTTAACACAACACTAGCACTAACATTAACCTTAACCCAACTCAAAAGGTAGCCCTAGACCTAGTCCTAGCCCTAGTCCTAGCCCTAGTCCTAAACCTAACCAAGCCTTAGACCTAGCCCTAGCTATAAACATAACACTATAACTAGCCCTAACCATAAACCTAACCCTAAACCTAGCCCTAGCCCTAACCCTAACCACAACCCTAGCCCTAACACCCTTAACCTAGCCCTAACCCTAACCCTAACACTAACCCTAACCCACCCTACACTAACACTAAGTCTATCATAGCCCTAGCACTAGCCATTGTTCTAATTATAACCCCATCCTTAGAAAACACCTAGCCCTAATCCTAATAACACTAGCCCTAAACCTAGACCTAGCCCAAACCCTAACACTAGCCCTAATGCTAACCCTAACCCTAAGCCTAGCCCAAGGACTAGTCCTAACCCTAACATTAACCCTAGCCCTAAGCCTAACCCTAAGCATAATTTAGCCCTACCCTACCACTAGCTCTAACCCTAACCCTAACACTAACACTAACCATAACACTAGCCTAAATCCGAACAGTAGACCTAAACCTAACACTAACATTAACCCTAACTCTAAGCCTAGCCATAATCATAACACTATACCTAACCTAAACACTAGCCCTTAACCTAACCCTGACCCGTACCCTAACCTTTTCTCTAAAGCAACCCTAAAACCCCAACACTAAATCTATCACAGGCCCTAATACTAGGCTTAGCCCTAATCATAACCCTAGACTTAGAAATAGACCTACCTAGTCATAGAACTAGCCCTAACTCTAACACTAATCCAAACCCTAAACTTAGCCCTAACCCTAACAATAATCCTAGCCCTAAATATAACCCTAACAGTAGCCCTAAGGCTAAACCTAACCCAAGCCTGAACACTAACCCTAACGCTAAACCTAGCCCTAACAATAAACCTAAACCTAGCCCTAAAATTAACACAAGCCCAAACCTAAACACTAACACTAAACCTAGCCCTAACCGTAACCCTAGCTATAACGCTAACACTAACCCTAACCCTAGCCCTAAACCTAACATCAACACTCGCCTTAGCCCTAGTCCTAGAACTAGCCCTGAACCTAACCAATACCAAAGCATTAACCCTAACCCTGACACAACACCTAGCCCTAGTCTGAAATCTAAACCTAGCCTGGCCCTAGCTCTGGCCCAAACTGTAACTCTAAAACTAGCCCTAATACTAACCCTAACCCTAGCCCTAACACTAGCCCTA
This sequence comes from Sylvilagus floridanus, assembly GCA_949820135.1. Taxonomy (NCBI): domain Eukaryota; kingdom Metazoa; phylum Chordata; class Mammalia; order Lagomorpha; family Leporidae; genus Sylvilagus; species Sylvilagus floridanus. The sequence goes on along the minus strand of OX463244.1, from coordinate 147,126,549 downwards.
ACCCCAACCCTAAACCTAGCCTTAGTCCTAGCACTAGACCTATCCCTAAATCAAGAAATAACCAAAACCATAACACTAACCCTAATCCTAACCCTAGCTCTAACCCAACCATAGCCTTAGTGCTAACGCTAGACCTTACCCAAAATCTAGCCTTAACCCAAACCGTAACCCTAACCCTATCCCTATGCCTAACCCTAGCACTAACACAAACACTAGCCATACACCTAACCGTAACTGTAGTCCTAGAACTAGCCCTAGCCCTAACCCTAATTGTAACTCTAGCCTTAGCCATAGCCCTAGACCTAAACCTAACTCAAGAAATAACCCTAACCCTACCTTAACCCTAACCCTAACCCTAAACCTAACCCTAACCCTAGCTCCAACCTAACACTAGCCTTAGTGCTAATGCTAGACCTTACCATAAATCTAGCATTAACCCTAACCATAACACTAACCCTAACCCTAACCCTAAACCTAACCCTATCCTTAATTCTAGCACTAACACTAACACTAGCCCTACAACTAACCTTAACCGTAGTCCTAAAACTAGGCCTAGCCCTAACATTAATCCTTACATTAGGCATTACTTCTTCCTAACCATAACACGAGCCCTAGCACTAGGCTTTGCCCTAATCTTAACACTAGACTTAGACATAGACCTAGCCCTAACCCTATTCCTAACCTTAGACCTAACCTTAACACTAACCCTAATCCTTACTCTAGCCATAATGCTAACCCTGATCCTAGCCCTAAAACTAACCCTAAACCTAGCCCTAACCCTAAACCTAACCCTAACACTACCCCAAGCTCTAACCCTAACCCTAACCCTAGATCAAACCCTAAACCTAAGCCTCACCCTAACCCTAACCCTAAACCTAATACTAGCTCCAACCCAACCCTAGCCTTAGTGCTAACGCTAGACCTTACCATAAATCTCACCTTAACCCTAACTCTAACCCTAAAACTAACCGAAGCCCTACCCCAACAATAAACCTAAGCCTAACCATAGACCTAAACCTAATCTTAACTGTAGCCCTAACGCTAACCGTAACCCTAACCAAATCCATAATGCTAACTAAAACCCTAGCCCAAGACCTAACCTTAACCCTAGCCCAAACCCTACTCCTACCCCTAACCCTAATCCTAAACCAACCCTAACCCCAACCCTAAGTCTGTCACTATTCCTAGCACTAGCCTTAACAGTACTCATAACCCTCACCTTAGACATATACCTAACCCTAAACTTAACCCTATCATTAGCGCTAAACATAACCCTAATCTGAACCCTTGCCCTAATCATAACACTAGCCCTACCCTAACCCTAACCCTAACCCAATTCTAAACCTAACATAGCCCTAAGGTTAACACTAAGTCTAGCCGTAACACTAACCCTAAATCTAACCCTAGCCCTAACAAAAACACTAATCCTAGCACTAAACCTAATCCTAAACCTAACCTTAACCCTAGCCCTAACACTAACACTAATCCTAGCACTAAACTTAACCCTAAACCTAACCCTAGCCCTAGTCCTAACTCTAATGCTAGCTCTACCTAACCCTAAGCCTAGCCCTAACCCTAAAACTAAACCTAATCCTAACACTAACATTAATCTTCACCCTACCCCTAACCTAACACAAACCTTAACACTAGGCCCAGCCCTAATCCTAACACTAGTCCTAACCCTAACACTAACCTTAACCCTAACCGTAGCCCTAAACCTAACAATAGCCCTAGTCCTAACATTAAACTTAACCCTACTCCTAACCCTAAACATAGCCCTAACACAACCCTAACCCTAGCCCTAAATATAACCATAAAACTATCCCTACACTAACCCTAACCCTATCTCTAATCCAAACCCTAACCCTAACCCTAATCCTAACCCTAACCCTAATCCTAACATTAACCCTCACCCTACCCCTAGTCCTAGGACTAGCCCTGGACCTAACCCAAAACCAAGCATTAACCCTAACCCTGACATGAGACTAGCCTTAGTCCTAACTCTTAACCTATTCCAAGCCAATCTCTAGCCAAAATGAAACTCTAAACCTAACCCTAATCCTAACCCTAGCCCTAACACTACCTAGCCTTAATCCTAGCCCTAGATCTAACCCCAAACCAAGAAACAACCCTGACCCTAACCCTACCCTAAAACTAACACTATCCCTAAACCTAGCATTAACACTAACATAGCCACACATAACCCTAACCGTATTGCTAGAAGTAGCCCTAGCCCTAACCCTAGCACTGACACTAGCCCTAAACATAACCCTAACCCTAAACCTAAACTTAACTCTGAACCTAGCACTAACCCTAACCCTAACCCTAGCCTTAGCCCTAGTCCTAACCCTACCCAAAGCCCTAAACCCAATCCTAAACCTAAGCCGAGACATAGAATTGAATTTAACCCTAATCTTAAACCAAGCCTTAGAACTAGCCCAAGCCCTAGTCCTAACTCTAAACCTGGCACTAAATCTAACCCTAAACCTAGTCCTAATCCTAACACTAACCCTAACCCTAACCCTAAACCTAGCCATAGCCCCAGACCTAGGTTTGGACCTAAACCAATTCTGGCCTGTGACCTAGCCTTAACCCTAACCCTAGCCTTAGTCCTAACACTAGCCTAAGACTTGACACTAACCCAAGCCTTAACCCTAAGCCCAGCCCAAGAACTAGGCCTAGTCTTAACCCTAACGATAGCCTTAGACCTTGACCTAGCACTAACACTAACACTAACCCAAGCCCTAACATGAACCATAATCTAAACTTAGCCTTAACCCTAAACATAATCCTACCCCTAACTGTAGCCCTAACGCTAAACCTAACCCTAAACAAAACCTTAGCACTAGCCCTAGCCCTAACCATAACTGCAAACCAACTCTAACCCCAACCCTGTTTATTACTAGTGCTAGCACTAGGCTTAGCCCTAATCATAGCCCTAGCCTTAGACATACACCTAACACTAACACTTACCCTAACCCTAAACCTAACCATAGACCTAACCCTAACCCTAACCCTAAACCTAGCCCTAATCATAACACTAAACCTAACCCTAAAACTAACCCTATGCCTAAACCTAGACCTAAACCTAAACTTAACCCTAACAATAGCCCTCATACTAACCCTAATCCTAGCCCTAACACGAACCCTAAAATTAAACCTAACCCTAACCGTAACCCTAATTTTAGACCTAGCCCTAACGCTAAACCTAGCCCTAACACTAACACTAGCCCTAACTCTAACAAAAACCCTAACCCTAACTCTAGCCCTAATGCTAACACTAGACCTAACCCTAACACTAACCTTAACACTAACCCTAACCCTAACCCTAGTCCTAACCATAAAACTAACCCTAACCCTAGCCCTAGATTAATCTTAACCATAAAAGGAGCCATACGCTAATCTTAACTCTAACCATGCCCTAACCCTAAGCCTAAACTTAGCCCTAACCCTAACCCTAACCCTAAACCTATTCCTAACCCTAACCGTAACCCTAACCTAATTTAGCACTGACCCTAACAGTAGGCCTAACCCTAACCTTAACCCTGACCCTAACACCAGACTTCACCCTAACATTAGCTCTAAACCTAACCTTAAACATTTCCCTAACCCAACCCTAACCCCAACCCTAAGTCTATCACTACCCCTAGCACCAGGCTTAGACCTAATCATAACCCTAGCCTTAGACATAGACCTAGCCCTAAACCTAGCCCTAACACCAAACCTAACCCTAACCCTAGAACTAACCCTAACCCTAAAACTAACCCTAGCCAAAACCCTAACCCTAGCCATGACCCTAACCCTAACACTAGCCCTAAACACAACCCTAAACATAGTCCTAACCCCAACCCTAACATCAACCCTTGCCCTAGCACTACTCCTAGAACTAGCCTTGGACCTAACCCAAAACCCAATCATTAAACCAAACCATGGCTCTAGACCTAGCCCCACTCCTGACCCTAAACCAAGTCCTAACCAGGGCTCTAGCCCAAATTGTACCTCTATAATTAACCCTAACACTAACGCTAAGCCCTAACCCTAATCATAACCCTAGCAAGGAGGCTAAACAAAACCCTTACCCTAATCATAAACCTAAACCTAACCCTAGCCCTAACCCTAATGCTAACCCTAAACCTAGCCCTAACCCTAACCTAACCCTAACCCTAAACCTAGCCCTAACCCTAACCCTAAACCTAGCCCTAACCCTAATTCTAACCCTAACCCTAACCCTAACGCTAACCCTAACCCTAGCCCTAACCCTAACATTAACACTTGCCCTAGCCCTACTCCTAGAACTTGCCTTGTACCCAACGCAAAACCCAAGCATTAAACCAAACCATGGCACTAGACCTAGCCCTACACCTGACCCTAAACCTAATTCTAGCCCTAACCCTAGCCATAACGCTAACCCTAGCTCTAGCCCTAACCATAGCCCTAACACTAGCCCTAACCCTAACCCTAACCATAATAATAACACTAGCCCTAAACCTAACCCTAACCATAATTCTAACCCTAACTGTATACTAACCCTAACAATAGCCCTAACCCTAAAACCAACCCTAGCCCTAACCCTACCCCTAGCTCTAACCCTAGCCCAAACACTAACCCCAAACCTAACACTAGCCCTACACTAACTTTAGCACTAGATCTAATCCTAACCCTAAACCTAAACCTAGCCCTAGCCCTAACCCTAACTCTAAACCTATTCCTCACACTAACACTAGCCCTAACTCTAACACAAACCCCAACACTAAACCTTGCCCTAAGCCTAACCCTAAACCTAGTACTAATACTAAGCCTAAACCTAGCCCTAAATCTAACCCTAACCCAAATTTAGCCCTAACCTTAATACTAGTCCTAAACCTAACACTAACCACAACCCTAGCTCTAATCCTAACACTTGACTAACACTAACGGTAAACTTATTCACAACCCTAAGCCTAGACCTAATCAAAACACTAGCCCTAACCCTAAGCCTAGCCCTAACCCTAACATTAACCCTAGCCCTAATCCTAAGACTAACCCCACCCCTAGCCCTAACCCTAACACTAGCCCAAACCCTAACCCTAACCATAGCACTAAAACTAAACTTATGCATAGCCCTAATCCTACCCTACCCTAACCCTACCCCTAGCCATTCCCCTAACCCTAACCCCAGCTCTAAGCGTAGACCTAACCCTAACTCTAAACCTACCCTAACACTAACATTTTCCCTAACTCTAACACAAATCCTAACCCTAAACCAAGCCATAATCCTCACACTAGACCTAACTGTAACACTAACCTTATCCTTAATCACAACACTAGCCCTAGCCCTAACCCTAATGTTAACCTTAGACTTAACCCTAACCCTAACTGTAATTTAGCCCTAACCCAGACAGTAGCCCTAAACTGAACACTAACTCTTACCCTAACCCTAACCCTAGCTCTAACCCAACCCTACCCTAAGTGCTAACGCTCTTCCTGACACTAAATCTAGCCTTATCCCTAACTCTAACCCTAAATCTATCCTTATCCCTAACTCTATCACTCACACTAATACTAGCCTACATCTAACCCTAACCCTAGCCATAAACCTAACACTAAACCTAGCCCTGACACCAACACTAGCCCTAACCCTACCCAAACCCTAAAAATGACCCAAACCCTAGACCTAACCCTAACCCTAACCCTAGCCCAAGACTTAACCCTAACCCCAACACTAGCCATAAACTTAACCCTAACCCTAGCCCTAAACATAACCATAAACCTAGACCTAACACTAACACTAGCCCTAAACCTAACACTAACCATAAACCTAGCCCTAACCCTAACCCTAAACCTAGCCCTAACCTTAACCCCAACCCTGCATTTCCAAAATTTGGGGAACAGAACGCCTGTCAACTGGGTCTCTCTATCCCAGCCTACAGAAATCCTGTATGCTGCATATGCCTACTCCAAGGTATGGAACTCCAGTAAACTGCTTCTCTCTACACCATGGCTACAAATCTCGGTAAACTTTGTCTCTACACCCAGGCTACAGAACCCCCGTAAACTGCATCTCCTAGGCCCAGGCTACAGAACTCCCATAAACTGCGTGTATCTAATGCCAGGCTATAGAAATTCCATAAAGTGTGTCTCTCTCTACACCCGGGTTACAGAAATCCCGTATGCCTCATATGCCTACTCCCTGGCTAAGGAATTCCAGTAAACAGCTTCTCTCTACAACCAGGCAATGGATCTGAGGTAAACTGTGTTTCTACACCTGGGCTACATGTCCCCCATAAACTGTGTCTCTCTACACCCAGGTTACAAAACTCCTGTATACTGCGTCTCCTATTCCCAGGCTCCCGAACTCGACTAAACTGCATCTACTGCACTCAACCTACAGAATTATCGTACACTGCATCTCTCTGAACCCAGTCTGAAAACTCCAGTAAGCTGAATCTCCAACACTCGGGGTACAAAACTCCCATACACTGCATCTCTCCACTCCCAGGCTACAGATATCCTGTATACTGCTTATGCCTACTCCAAGCCTAGGGAACTCTGGTAAACTGTTCTCTCTACACCTTGGCTACAGATCTCAGGTAAACTGTGTCTCTACACCCAGGCTACCGAACCCCTATATACTTTGACTCCTATGCCCAGGCTACAGAACTCCCATAAACTGCTTGTATCTACTGCCAGGCTACAGAAATTCCATTATATTGCCTCTCTCTAAACCCAGGCTACATAAATCTTGTATGCTGCATCTGCCTACTCCCATGCTAAGGAACTCCAGTAAACCACTTCTCTCTACACCCAGGATACAGAACTCCCATAACTTGCATTTCCAACACACAGGGAACAGAACTCCTGTAACTGACTGTCTCTACAGTCAGGCAACAGATATACCATATACTGTGCATGCCTACTCCAAGCCTAAGGAACTCCGGTAAACTGCTTCTCTCTACACCTTGGCTACAGATTTCAGGTAAACTGAGTCTCTACACCCAGGCTACAGAACCCCCGTAAACTGTGTCAGCTAGGACCAGGCTACAGAACTCTCATAAACTGCGTATATCTACTGCCAGTGTAGAGAATTACGTACACTCTGTCTCTCTAAACCAATGCTACAGAAATCTCATATGCTGAGTATGCCTACTCCCAGGCATAAGTACTCCAGTAAACTGCTTCTCTCCAAACCAAGGCTATAGATCTCAGGTAAACTGTGTCTCTACACCCAGACTACAGAACTCCCGTAAACAGCCTCTCTCAACACCCAGGTTCCAAAACTTCTGTATAGTGCGTCTCCCAATTATCAGGCTACAGAACTCCTGTATACTACGTCTCCCTACTCCCAGGCTACAAATCTCCCATAAACTGCATCTCTCTACACCCAGGTCACAAACTCCTGTAACTTGCATCTCCAACACTTAGGGTACAGAACTCCTGTAAACTGGGTGTCTCTACACCCAGGCTACAGATATCCCGTATACTGCGTCTGCCAACTCCAAGCCTAAGGAACTCTGGTGAACCGCTTCTCTCTACAACTTGGCTACAGATCTCAGGTAAACTATGTCTCTACACCCAGGCTACAGAACCCCTGTAAACTTTGACTCCTAGGCCCAGGCTACAGAACTCCCATAAACTGCATATATCTACTGCCAGGCTACAGAATTCCATGCACTCTGTCTCTCTAAGCCCAGACTACAGAAATCCTGTATGGTGTGTATGCCTACTCTCAGGCTAAGGAACTCCAGTAATTGCTTCTCTCTACAACGAGGCTATAGATCTCACATAAACTGTGTCTCTACACCGAGGCTACAGAACCCCTGTAAACAGTGTCCTTTAGGTCCAGTCTACAGAAATCCTGTAAACTGCATCTCTATAGTCTCAGGCTACAGAATTCCTGACAAGTGAGAAGCAGGATACACAGTAGACTCATAGAATGGCAGTTGTCCTAAAAAGCACTCTGGCCTCGGAATCAGCTCTTAAGGCATTCGGATCTGGCTGAAGAATCCATGACAGCAAGCTCAGGGGCCTTCCATGGCTTTGGCAACTCATGATTAGAGCCTTGGAAGATTGCTGACGCCATAAGGAAGAGTGGCAAATTGTTAAGTCAACAACTGTTCATTCACTCCCCATGTAGGATCTCTGTCCTTAATGTGTAGTTCAATGTGAATTAATGATATGACTAGTGCTCAAACAGTATTTGGCACTTTGTGTGCTGTGTGGGGGCAAACTAATGAAATCTTTGCTTAATATATACTAAATTGATCTTCTGTATATAAAGATAATTGAAAATGAATCTTGATGTGAATGGAATGGGAGAGGGAATGGGAGATGGGAGGATTGTGAGTGGGAGGGAAGTTATCAGGGGTAGCCATTGTAATCCACAAACTGTACTTTGGAAATTTACATCTACTAAATAAAAGTTAAAAAATACAGTCTGTTAATGAAAACTTTTATTAATTCCATGTTATTACATAAAGACACATTATGATAAGTGGGATACAATTAAATCATTTTGACTCTCAACTACATAACACTTTGGATGTAATTTCAGGCATTTGACAGATCTATCTGAATTCTCTTTGGGAGATTTTCAGATCTCACACCATGCACCCATGCTACTGAACAGGTGATTCAAAAGCATTTAACAAATATAAATATGTGGTCAAAACATAGCCCTTTCTGTATCCCTAGACAATGTAAAGGCCAATCAGAGTTTGGCTCCTATAAGAATGTGTAATAATACCTGGTTACTAAGGAACACATTTTGGAAGTGTTGTTTTCAAAACACTCTGCATCATTTAGCACCCTCTTCTGATAGGTTTCAAATGCCAACCTGGCACTCCTAGTTTTGGATATTATTACTCCATGAATCAGTGTTTGTTATGGCTCATTTGCAAGATGCCTTGTATAGCTTGGATTAATGGTAAACAGAGTAATGGCAATAGTTTTACTTTAGATCCCAGCTAAATGGAACAAACGCAGTATGAGCATGGCACAGGCTTAGCATTCTGCATCACCACCCAGAACAGAAGGGAGAAAGTGATTGTAGGGCGATTTATATAATAGGGATATTTACTCTTGATGACTAAGTGTGTGTGGGGGGGCATTTTTCTAGCCTTCCACAACAATGATAATCATTTGTTGGCATTTTATTGGTTCAAAAAGTATTTGTTAGGTGTCTGTATCAATCACTGGGTTGAGTGGTTGAGGTGCAATGAAGAGTAAGGTCATCTGTGAGCTGTTTTCTGTCCCAGGTATTCAGGGATTCACGAAAGAGGCAAAAGACATGAATGAGGGAGGGGTCAGTTCTAGCCAGAGGGTGATCATTAATCCTAGAAATGCAGATGTATTATTTCATCCTGTGTTGTAGCACAATACCAACAAGTTGTTCATTTTCTTATGCTTCCTAGAATCGGTGACTACTTATCAATGCTTCAGGAAAGACTAATGGAAAAATATTTGATTTGGGTCTTGATTATCAAAAGATGCTCAACCAGATCTGAGGAAAGGTCCTGGAAATATATTCCTGCTGAAGGAAATGTCTGCTTTGGGACCCACAAGTGATACTGCTTAGTAGGAGTGTAGGGAGATGAAGCTGAATAAATTTGTAGCAGCCAGATTTCAGAGGGTTTGTAAATCATGTTAAAGAGCATGGATTTTATTTTACAGACAATCAGGAGCTAAGGAAGCGTTATGAGCCATGTAGTAATGGGATCATTCAATCAAAAAATGTTTATGAAATGTCTGCTGCTTTTCAGGTTAGTGCTGAGTCCTGGGTTGCAAAATAATTTAGATGCCAGGAATTCAAAGCTTAGTAAAGAAAAATATAAACAAGTTAGTGCAGTGAATTTCACAAATTTTCAATAATAACAATGATGATAATAATATACAAATTCTGAGTATTTACCATGTGTGGACATGCCCTAAGTGCCTTTATGTTTTATATTATTTAGTTCTCCTGTTAACCCTCAGCAGTACTATTTTTTAGTCCTATTTCATAGAAAAACTGAAGCAAAGAAGTTTGATATAACTTGCTCCTGGTAAGTGGTAGAGCCAGGCAGGGTTCAAATCCTAGTGGTCTGATTCCAGATAATGTATCTTCTTATCACTAAGGGTTATGCTATTTATGCATGACAGAAAGCTCTCTAGAGCACTAGGGGCCATACCAGAGAGGACAATCCATTCTGCTGGGATGGAGGTGGCAGTTTGATCTTCATGAACTTTATGATGAGATTTGCCTTACTTAAGGATGATTGCCCAGATGGCTGAATGTGCTGAATGAGGTTAGATTTCTGGTTTGGATGTTGAGATAGACATAGAGCCATTAACCATGATTCATAATACTAGAGAAGAAAAAGGTAGGAGTGGGGTAATAGTGGAGTGGCTAAATTTTTCAATTGTTGAATTCAAAGTTTCTGTCAGATAGTAAATAGAGAAGTCAGGGACTGGATATAGCTTTAGGTTGAATATCAAAGCTAGATGTTGCATTCAATGTCATCTATAATTTTAAATTAATACATTAGTTATTTGCTTCTCTATCAAACCCTATTTTTAAAAAATAGGATCTCTGTCCTTAATGTGCTGTACATTGTGAATTAATACTATAACTAGCACTCCAACAGTATTATCATTTTGTGTCTCTATGCGAGGGCAAACCGTTGAAATCTTTACGTAATATGTACTAAATTGATCTTTTGTGTATAAAGAGAATTGAAAATGAATCTTGATGTGGGTGGAGGGGGGGAGGGAGCGGGAGAGGGGAGGGGAGGGGGAGGGAGGGAGGTTGTGGGGGGGGGAGCCATTGTGATCCATAAGCTGTTCTTTGGAAATTTATATTCTTTAAATAAAAGCTTTATATATAAAAAAATATTTATTTATTTATTTGAAAGCAGAGTTACAGCGAGGCAGAGTCAGAGAGAGAGAGAGAGAGAGAGAGATCTCCACTGGGTCACTCCCCAGATGGCCGCAGTGGCTGGAGCTGCATTGATCTGAAGCCAGGAGCCAGGAGCATCTTCCAGGTTTCCCACATGGGTGCAGGGGCCCAAGGACTTGGGTCATCTTCTACTGCTTTCGCAGGCCATAGCAGAAAGCTGTATCAGAATTGGAGCAGCCAGGACTCGAACCGGTACCCATATGGGATGCCAGCACTACAGGGGACAGCTTTACCTGCTATGCCACAATGCCAGCCCCAGACCATAACTATTGATTCCACACAAAGCAAAAAAATAAAATAAAATAAAAACAGAAACAACAAAACAAACAAGTGGCAAATTTGAAAAAATGAAAGAAAACAGTGAATCTTACAGAGTGTACTCCCTCATATAAAAGCAAACAAGGAGATATTCTGGTGTATAACTATGAAAATGGTGTGCAGTACTGTGTACATCTTCAAGATAAAATATACTAATGGTGAGAAGAGTGGATTAAGGAGGTAGAACTTGGGAGTGCAGGAGGAGGAAAAGAACATTCCTGAATGTTGCTTGAAGGTTTTAAAGAGCAGGAAAGAAAAAAAGTTGCTGGTCCCCTTTCTATTTTGAGAGTTTCTTAGTCTGGGTTTTTTTTATTGTTTTATTCCAGTTGAAAGGCAGAGAGACTGGATTGGAGGGGAGATCTTTCATTTTCTGGCTCACTCCTCACATGCCCACAAGAAGCCAGGTAGATGTCAAGAAACTGGAAGTCCATCCAAGTGTCCACTGTGGGTGGCAGGGCCCAAGTACTTGGTGCCTCACAGGGTGTGCATTTAAAGGAAGCTGGAATCAGGAGAGGAGCCAGGACCCAAACTCAGGCACTCTGATATGGAATGTGGGCATCCCAAATGGCCAAACTGCTGCACCAAACCCCACCCCTAGCTTTGAGCTTCTTAAAATGCATCTTAAGAAACAGAACTAGGAGACAAAGGTGAATTTGATTCAATGGGTGTATAAATGGGAATAATTTGGGACTATAAAATACCTCCTTCACACACACACACACACACACACACACACACCACACATACACAAAAGGTAGGGCATGGAAATCAAGCCAAGAAACAACCTTCATGACCTATAAATGTACAGTCCAATTAACTACATGATCATGTGGGCAGAGCACATTTTACACCCTCCTCCTTTGGAATACAGAGAAGCTACAATTGTTCACCCATTGTGACAACTATGGAAGGGAAACTACTATTCACGAATCATCCATCTTGGCATAATGAAAACTAGCCACCTTTAGGACACCATTGACAGAAAAGTAGACTCCTCCCATGAAAGATGCTCTAGTAAAAAGAAAGACAAAACAAAACAACTGATGCTAATGAATAACAACAACAACCTTATTAAGGACCATTAAAGGAAATGAAAACCCTTGATTAGGAATGACAATGATGGAGAAAGAATGAAAGGAGAATAAAGAAAGAGTTCAAAATGACATGCATGGTAATATTGGGTATGGAAGGAAATTCTCCAAATAGTTTTAACAGGATGTCCTTGGACACAACTCTGCAAAGATGGCATGAAGTGGGCAATGGCCCTATGTTGGTACAATCTGTGTATAAAACAGCAGCTGACAGGAGTGGAGACGTTAAAGACATTTCCTTCCTTGGAACATATGGGACTTTTCATGGAGGCATGGTAATAGTTTTGGCATTATTTTTACTCAACTAATTTCTTCAGACATATAGAAATATTAGAAACTGCCACATGGCACCATTATTTTATTTATTTATTTATTTACTTATTTATTTTTGATAGGCAGAGTGGGCAATGAGAGAGAGAGAGAGAGAGAGGTCTTCCTTTTCCGATGGTTCACCCCCCAGTGACCACCGCAGCTGGTGCACTGCGGCCGGCACACCACGCTGATCAGAAGCCAGGAGCCAGGTGCTTCTCTTGGTCTCCCCTGTGTGTACAGGGCCCAAGGACTTGGACCATCCTCCACTGCACTCCTGGGCCACAGCAGAGAGCTGGAATGCACAAGGAGCAATTGGGACAGGATCCAGCACCCCAACCAGGACAAGAACCCAGGGTGCAGGCACCGCAGGCAGAGGATTTGCCTATTGAGCCTCGGTGCTGGCCACATGGTACCATTATTGTAAAGAGGTTGTTAGACATAGAAATGCTGGGATACGTTTAGCCCCACATCAGAAAAATTTCCAGGTAAGTTGGCTTAAATATTCACAGCACTCTTTATCTCACATAATAAATGGTCTAAAGGTGGTAAGTGGAGCTTATTGAGTAATTCATTGACTCAAAACCTTGTTCAGGTTCTTTGATCTGGTTTTTTGCCATTTGTGCTAGCTTTACTTGAACTTAGGTTCATAAATGACAGCATCCAGGGAAAGATAAGACCATCTCTTCATGTGTATTTCTTTTGAGAAGGAGAAATCTTTCCCACAAGCCCTTTAACTCTTCCATCTCAGTGGCCAGAACTGACACACAACCATGACTTAAACAACCATTTATAAGTGGAATCAATCATAAGTTCATTCATGATCCAACCCCCAGTACTGAGACTAGGTCCAGCCTGAAACTTCTGGTCACTCAAAGGAGGTTGGATATTTGAACAAATTGGGGTTCTGAGAAAGGGAGAGGGTGGTGTGGTAAGCACACAATATTATCTATGACAGATTAATTATGGAAGACTTTCCTGAATAGAATGAAAAATACTTACTAAATATAAATATATTTTAAAGTTTACCAATCTTTGAGCAATTTGTTCAATGGCTAGCTTTTTCTCATCTTGATTTATAGTTAATTATAATTTTTGGACTATTTAAATATTTCAATGTGAAGAACTTTGTGTGGTCAGTTAAGTTGGGCTTAGGTTTCTGAAGTGTCTTTTCAGAAGTTTTTTTGGCTGGGTTGGTTCCCAATAAATATTACTAATTATGCATGAAACTTTGCAGTTCACACATTCTGCATAATTCAGAAAAATGCTAACATGCCTGGAAGGTGTTGGAGAATCTGTTCCTAGTTCCTACTGTATTGTGTGTGAGAGTAAAAGACATATTTTTTTAAAGTCCTACTTGCAAGTGACTGGATAGTTTCCTGGGTTTCCAAGACAGAGAAACCAGATCAAGAAAACCCTGGAGTTCTAAGAAGAAACTATCAACTACTTTGACTTGTAATAAATAGAAACTGACTCAACTTAAACAGTTTATTTTCAAAGTTTAGGGGTGTCCTCTGGAACCCTAAGACAGGAATTCAGTTGCATCTCTAGTAATTCTACTACCTGCAAGTGGAAGCCCAGGAGAAGCTAAGCAGTTCCATCTTTTGTCTCAGCTTCTGTCTCTAGTCCTGCTTCATTCTTTTCTCTCTGCAACCTGACTTTCTTGTTTTTCCATATCCATGGTGGGCAGATGATAGATGCTTTTTATCTACTGTTCAAGAGACTAGTCAAGACTCTATGAATATCTCTCAGTTCTAAATCTGAACTACCATGAAAAATAATCTGATATACAATGAAAAAAACATAAAGAGATCTTTATATTTATTTGAAAGGCAAGGTGATAGAGAGGAGGACACACCCACACACATGCCATGAAGATTTCTTTCAATACTTCACAAAAATCACTGTATGGCTGCAGTTATTATGGAACATATGGCTCATAATATGTTTTTTAAAAAGATTTTTTTATGTATTTGGAAGGCAGAGTTAGAGAAAGAGCAGGAGAGTAAGAGAGAGAGAGGCAGAGAGATCTTTCATCTGCTTGTTTACATCCCCAATGGCCATGATGGCCAGGGCTGGACCATACTGAAGCCAGGAGTCTGGAACTTCTTCCAGGCTTTTCATATGAGTGCAGAGATCCATGTACTAGGGCCATCTTCTGCTGCTTTCTCAGGTGCATTAGCAGGGAGCTTGATTGGAAGTGGAGCAGCCGGGTCTTGAACCAGCACCCACATGAGATGCTTGTGTCTCAGGTGGCAGCTAAACCTGCTACACCACAATACCGGCCCCTCATAATACTCTTCTAACATGGTGTCATAATATGCTTTTGATAATACTGGAATTTGGTGAAGTAAGCAACATTCTCATTTGAGAAGACAAACTGAACATTACTCTTACTACTTTTGGTCAGAAATTTAACTAGAGAAAGTATATGCAATTTTCAAAGGGGAAAACTACAAATAAATGCCTTCCACATCAAAATAAGGCCAACAAGATATATTGTAAGGTTTATGGATTCTAACGAATTTGCCATTCTAGGCTTTCTTAAAAAGGCATCTCAAATGTAGAAAGTTTTTTTTTTTTACATTAGGTTGCATAACACAACTGAAAACATAACAAGTGATAATTTAAAAAATTTGATTGAATAACATCACCATTTGACAATACAATTCCTTGGTTAATCCTCTGCCTGCAGCGCCGGCATCCCAAGTGGGCACCGGGTTCTAGTCCCAGTTGCTCCTCTTCCAATCCAGCTCTCTGCTGTGGCCCAGGAGGGCAGTGTAGGATGACCCAAATGCTTGGGCTCCTGCACCCGCATGGGAGACCAGGAAGAACCACCTGGCTCCTGGCTTCGGATCAGCACAGCACCGGTCATAGCGGCCATTTGGGGAGTGAACCAATGGAAAGAAGACCTTTCTCTCTTTCTCTCTTTTTCACTGTCTCTAACTCTACCTGTCAAATAAAAAAGAGAGAGAGAGAGAGAGAGAGAGAGAGAGAGAGAGAGAGAGAGACCTGCTCAGAAACAGAAGCTATTCCTTCCTTCAGGAAATACACACAAGGATCATCTATCTAGGCCACTACATACTGATGTGTACATTGTTCTCTGCTAAGGAGAGAGTGGGGCTCCATTCTAGCCCATTAGCACTTAGCAAGCTGAAAATCCTTTGTCTAATATGTCCGAAGGTACTGCATGTATTTGGAAAGAACTGTTGTGTGTTTCATAAATTACAGACTTTACCCAGTGAAGTTTGTTTCTGTTGGGGAAACAGAAAAGCGATCAAGAATTACAATATAGTGGTGGGTGCTGTGGCAGTGTGTTAAGCTGCTGCTTGTGATGTCTGCATCCCATATTGGAATGCTGGTTTGAGTCCTGGCTTCTCTATGTTCTGATCCAGCTTCCTACTGATGCTCCAAGAAGTGTTTGGGTCCCTGCCACCCAAAAGGGAGATCCAGATAGATTTTCTGGCTTTTGGCTTTGGCCTGGCCTACCCCCAGCTATTGTGGGCATTTGGGAAGTAAACCAGAGAATGAAAGACTCTCTCTCTCTCTCTTTGTCTCTCTCTCTCTCTCTCTCTCTCTCTCTCTCTCTTTTTCTTTCACTCCTTCCCTCTCTCCATCTCTGTCATTCTGCCTTGCAAATAAGGGAGTTTAAAAAAAAGAATTACATTATGTGTAATTGATGCTACTCTAGAGAAGGCAATATCAGAACACAGAAGAGAGTGTTAAATCAGACAATTTTGGGAGTCCAAGATCTGTCCTTAAAGGATGAGGGGGAGATTTTATGGAAGGATGTTTTGGCCAGAGGAATGCTATTCAATTATTTATCCATGTATTTATGCAGTAAATATCACCTACATATACACTAAGTGCCATGTACCATTTGGTTACTGATGATACAGCAGTGAATAAAACAGACAGGATCTCTTCTCATAATTCTAACA
Source organism: Sylvilagus floridanus (assembly GCA_949820135.1). NCBI lineage: Eukaryota > Metazoa > Chordata > Mammalia > Lagomorpha > Leporidae > Sylvilagus > Sylvilagus floridanus. The sequence continues at coordinate 147,109,978 of OX463244.1, read as the reverse complement.
TTCTAGTAGGGGAGAGAGACAGTAATACTCAAACTAGAAGAGCATTAGGTAGTGAGATGTGCTTTAGGAAAATAGGCAGGCAGTATGCGGTGGTAGCAGATGGGTGAGGAAGCTACTTTAGAATGAGAGCGGGAAGGGCTCTTCTGGGAGATGTCATTTACAGTGAGGTCTGCGTGGCAACTGTGGAACTCAGGATGTTCATACCAGGCTGAGAGAGAAGCTACTGCAAATGTCTTTCTTCCACTGCCATCACATGCACATTAGCAGGAAGCTGGATCAGAAGTAGAACAGCTGGGACTCGAACTGGCACTCTGAAAATAGGATGACAGTGTCACAAGTGGCAGCTTATCCAGCTGTGCCACGATGTCTGCCCCTGCAAAAGTCTTAGGAGGGAATAAACTGTATTTGGGGTTGCAAAAACCAGTGTGGCTGAAGTACAGTGGGAGAGAAAAGAGGGCAGCAGATAAGATGGGGAGGTTGGCAGGTGCCAACTTTGTTTGAGCCCAGAGGCTCAGAAGGTATCCACTGAGCTTGGAAACCTGCTCAGAGTTCAATATGGCAGAAGAGAGGGGATTGTGTTAGATGGTGTTATTTGACAGGAACAGGCAGAAACCAGATTCTGACAAGTTCTACATGGAAGATCTGGGAAACACTGAATTCTGCTTAATGCCATGTAAAGAATCCCTGGAATACAATGGGAAAAGTATGCATCACCAGGCCGGCATCCCATATGAGCACCAGGTTCTAGTCCCAGTTGGTCTTCTTCCAGTCCCGCTCTCTGCTGTGGCCCCAGAGGCCAGTGAAGGATGGCCCAAGTACTTGGGCCTCTGCATCACATGGGAGACCAAGGGGAAGCACCTGGCTCCTGGCTTCAGATTGGTGCAGCACTGGCCATAGCGGCTATTTGGGGAGTGAACCAAAGGAAGGAAGACCTTTCTCTGTCTCTTCTCTCACTCTCTCTCTCACTGTCTAACTCTGCCTATCAAATTTGGTTGAAATTTATATAAAACTCTGTACCTGTCCACAAATTATTGCATAAACAGCATAATTTTCAAGACAGTATTTAAAAACTCAGGTCCACTACAGGGAAAGAAAATCATTCATGTTTCCCATCTGGCTTTTTTCTTTGTTTTTCTTTGTTTGGGAGATTCCCATTAGTTCCAGACTTGGTCTGGGAAGGAGGCTCACTAGTTTCCTTCCTATTTGACTTGGATTTATCTGTCTCTGATTGCATTGGTGGCACTTGGGAAGAGCTCTTGTCGGAATCATTTTCTGATAAGCTAACAGTGACTCAATAGAAACAGCAGGTGGAAGGGTCTTGATGGGCTATTTTTCATGAGTATTTCAGGTGGATCACTAGTGCTTATGGTCTTCAGAGGTAACTGTGATTTTTCTATCCCAGGAGTAGTTGAATCCATTGAATCAGAATTAGTCAGCACTTTATCATGTTTATGCTGCTGTTGTTTCTCTCTGTGACTAACTTCAGTTTCCCAGGCTCCTTCATCAACTTCCTTTCCATCATGGCAAGAACTGTCTTGCACTATTTCAGCATCTGACTTTGATTTCTTCTTATTTTTCTTTGACTTCTAATTTTTCTTGTGTGTCGCTGGTGGCTGTTTTGCTGTTCTACTTTGAGGATTTCAAACAACTTCATCCTAAGCCACTTCAACAGTCCTTCCACTTGGTCTGGGATTCTCGGGCAGTTTCTTCTGGTTCTTCTTGTGCTCATTGCTTTTGAGGTTCTTCAGCAAGGCTAGGTCCTCAGGGGCCAAGGCTGGCCATGCTGCCACCTCCTGCATTTCTTGCCATCACCGGTGCAAGGCTCGGCCCAGCCATAGCCCAACAGGAACAGCAGCAGCAGCCTGAGCACATCCATGCACCACCAGGATCACCCAGCCTGGGTACTGCTTCAGCCCCAGGACCAGGTCAAGGCCCAGCTCAGTGCTCAGAAAGCATAGGACAGCCCAAAGCATGTCCTGCAGCCGGGCTGGGCCCTCTAAGGCCTGCCGGTCCAGCTCATCAGCCAGCTCCGTGAAGTCTTCTTCACTCCTGCAGCCATTTGGGGAGTCAACCAGTAGATGGAATATCTCTGTATCTGTGTGTGTGTGTGTCTCCCCCCACCCTTTCAAATAAATAAATCTTTTAAAAAAATAAACTATATAAAGGATAGGGCAAAGGAATTGAGGACATTTTAACTTTAGTGCCCAAGAAATAACATTATTATTTGAAGGTTTTATTATTATTTAAATCAGTTAGAAATATATATTGTATACTCAAGGGAAATTATCAAAACAAAAATTTAGGAAAACTGTACCCATGGTACCTTAATAGAGGAGACAAAATGGCATCCTATAGGAAGCTCAATTAAAATAAGAGAGGGGTAGGCATGGCATAGTGATTAACAGGGTACTTGAAATGCCCTCATCCCCTATTGGAGTGCTTGTGTTTGAGTCCTGGCTCCATTCCCAATTCCAGCTTTCTGCTAATGCACCCTCTGTGGGAAGCAGGAGATGACTCAAGTACTTTGATCCCTGTCAACTCAATCTGAGATCCAGATTGAAATCCTGGCTTGGCCAGGACCAGCACAAACTATTGCAGACATTTGGGGAATAACCTGCAGATCGTAGACTTCTCTCTCTCTCACTCTCTCTCTCTCTCTGTGTGTGTGTGTGTGTGTCTCTACTCTTCAAATAAAATAAACATAAATATTTAGCAATATTTTAGAAGACAGAAATTATTTTTTATAAAGCTTTTATTTAAAGAATATAAATTTCCAAAGTACAGCTTATGGATTACAATGGCTCCCCCCCACACAACTTCCCTCCCTCCCGCTACCCTCCCCTTTCCCTCTCCCTCTCCCCGTCCATTCACATCCAGATTCATTTTCAATTCTCTTTATACACAGAAGATCAGTTTAGTACATATGACGTAAACATTTCAACAGTTTGCCGTCACATAGAGACACAAAGTGAAAATACTGTTGGAGTCTAGTTATAGTATTAATTCACAATGTGCAGCACATTAAAGACAGAGATCCTACATGATATATTTTTTTTAAAAATTGATTAATTATCTATGCAATTTCCAATTTAACACCAAGATTTTTTAATCATTTGCATTTATCTTTATATACAGAAGATCGATTCAGTATATACTATGTAAAGATTTCATCAGTTTGCACCCACACAGAAACACAAAGTGTAAAAATACTGTTTCAGTACTAGTTATAGCATTATTTCACATTGGATAACACATTAAGGACAGATCCCTCATGAGACGTAAGTACACAGTGACTCCTGAAGTTGATTTAACAATTTGACACTCTTGTTTATGGCGTCAGTAATCTCCCTAGGCTCTAGTCATGAGTTGCCGAGGCTATGGAAGCCTTTAGGGTTCGCCGACTTCAATCTTATTCCGACAGGGTCATAGTCAAAGTGGAAGTTCTCTCCTCCCTTCAGAGAAAGGTACCTCCTTCTTTGATGGCCCCGTTCTTTCCACTGGGATCTCACTCACAGAGATCTTTCATTTAGGTCTTCTTTTTTTTTGTTTTTCAGAGTGTCTTAGCTTTCCATGCCTAAAATATTCTCATGGGCTCTTGAGCCAGATCCGAATGCCTTAAGGGCTGATTCTGAGGCCAGAGTGCTATTTAGGACATCTGCCATTCTATGAGTCTGCTGTGTATCCTGCTTCCCATGTTGGATCATTCTCTCCCTTTTTTTATTCTATCAGTTGGTATTAGCAGACACTAGTCTTGTTTGTGTGATCCCTTTGACTCTTAGACCTATCAGTGTGATCAATTGTGAGCTGAAATTGATCATTTGGACTAGTGAGATGGCCTTGGTACATTCCACCTTGATGGGATTGTATTGGAATCCCCTGGCACAATTCTAACTCCATCATTTGGGGCAATTCCGATTGGGCATGTCCCAAATTGTACATCTCCTCCCTCTCTTATTCCCACTCTTATATTTCACAGGGATCACTTTTCAGTTCAAATTTAAACACCTAAGAATAATTGTGTGTTAATTACAGAGTTCAACCACTAGTACTAGGATAAAAAAAATACTACAATGGATAAGGTATTACATTGTACAACAACAGCCAGCACAAGAGCTGATCAAGTCACTGTTTCTCATAGTGTCCATTTCACTTCAACAGGTTTCCCCTTTGGTGCTCAGTTAGTCGTTGCCAATCAAGGGGAATAAATGATATTTGTCTCTTTGGGACTGGCTTAATTCACTCAGCATGATGTTTTCCAGATTCCTCCATTTTGTTGCAAATGACCGGATTTCATTGTTTTTGACTGCTGTATAGTATTCTGTAGAGTACATGGCCCATAATTTCCTAATCAAGTCTACTGTTGATGGGCATTTGGGTTGGTTCCAAGTCTTAGCTATTGTGAATTGAGCCGCAATAAACATTGCTGTGCAGACGGCTTTTTTGTTTGCCAATTTAATTTCCTTTGGGTAAATTCCAAGGAGTGGGATGGCTGGGTTGAATGGTAGGGTTATATTCATGTTTCTGAGGAATCTCCAGACTGACTTCCATAGTGGCTTCACCAGTTTGCATTCCCACCAACAGTGCATTAGTATCCCTTTTTCCCCACATCCTCTCCAGCATCTATATTTGGTAGATTTCTGAATGTGAGCCATTCTAACCGGGGTGAGGTGAAACCTCATTGTGGTTTTGATTTGCATTTCCCTGATTGCTAGTGATCTTGAACATTTTTTCATGTGTCTGTTGGCCATTTGGATTTCCTCTTTTGAAAAATGTCTATTGAGGTCCTTGGCCCATCTCTTAAGTGGATTGTTTGTTTTGTTGTTGTGGAGTTTCTTAATTTCTTTGTAGATTCTGGTTATCAACCCTTTATCGGTTGCATAGTTTGCAAATATATTTTCCCATTCTGTCAGCTTCCTATTCACTTTCCTGACTGTTTCTTTTGCAGTACAGAAACTTTTCAATTTGATGCATTCCCAGTAGTTAATTTTGGCTTTGACTGCCTGTGCTTCTGGGGTCTTTTCCAAGAAGTCTTTGCCGGTACCTATGTCTTGCAGGGTTTCTCCTATGCTCTCTAATAATTTGATGGTGTCGGGTCGTAGGTTTAAATTTTTAATCCATGTTGAATGAATTTTTGTGTAAGGTGAAAGGTAGGGATCTTGCTTCATGATTCTGCACGTGGAAATCCAGTTTTCCCAGAACCATTTATTAAACAGACTGTCCTTACTCCAGGGATTGGTTTTGGATCCCTGATCGAATATAAGTTGGCTGTAGATATTTGGATTGATTTCTGTTGTTTCCATTCTGTTCCATTGGTCTATCCATCTGTTTCTGTACCAGTACCATGCTGTTTTGATAACTACTGCCCTGTAGTATGTCCTGAAATCTGGTATTGTGATGCCTCCGGCTTTGTTTTTGTTGTACAAGATTGCTTTAGCTATTCGAGGTCTCCTGTGTCTCCATATGAATTTCAGCATCATTTTTTCCAGATCTGAGAAGAATGTTCTCGGTATCTTGATTGGTATTGCATTGAATCTGTAAATTGCTTTTGGCAGAATGGACATTTGGATGATATTGATTCTTCAAATCCATGAGCATGGAAGATTTCTCCAATTTTTTGGTATCCTCTTCTATTTCTCTTCAAATAAAATAAACATAAATATTTTAGCAATATTTTAGAAGACATAAATTGTTTTAAAAAATGAGAATTGTGGTCGGGGTTTATTATGTTAGTTTAAAATAAAAAAGAGGCCCACTGTGACGATCATATCCCATACTGAAGTGACTGGACTGAGTCCAGTTACACAGTTTCTGATTAAAGTTCCTGTTAACACTCACCCTGTAAAACAGCAGCCAATGGCTCAAATACTTGGGTTCTTCCACACAGGTCGGAAACCCAGAGTTCCTGTCACCTAACCTTCCGGGCCTAGCCATGGCTATTTGAGAAATTTGGGGAGTGAACCAGCAGATGGAAGATTTTTCTGTCTCTGTCTTCCCATTAACCAAAACATAAGACTTTAGAAAAATAAGAACTACCACAGAAAATGATTATAATTATGGAAAATATTAATCTATGATATAAATAATGTTAAATGCACATTATCTAAATATATCAATTAAAAGACCAATGGTAGTGAGACCCTGGCGAGATCTGAAAGTCGCTGGAACCACAACTGCCATAGGGGCCCTGCGGAGAGCCAGAGCCCTGGTGCGGTGCTCAGAGGCTGTGGCTTTGGAGCTCCAGTGCCCATGGTGCTGGAAGGGAAGCTGGGGGCTCTGGTGCTGCTGCTGGTGCTCACCCTCCTCTGAAGCCTGGTGCCCCTCTGCATGCTGTGGTGCCCTGGAGCCAACCACATAGCCTCAGGTTCCCTCCAGACAGCCCTGAGCCTAGTGAGCTGCTTGGGGGGGGGGACGTGCTTTTGGACACCTGTCTGCAGTTTCTCCTACAAGAGTTCATCTTAGCCATGAGATTCTTCCTGGTCCTCATGATGGAACAGATCACACTGGCTAACAAGAAGCAGTTGGGGCCACCACCATGGGAGTAAACAAGGGCTCTGTTGGGAACAGTGAATGGTGGGCCACAGCATCGGCAAGATGGTCCAGGCATCCCACAGGCACGTGGAGCCCCGGAAGCCCTTTCATCCCTGCATGCCTGTGTACTGGTCTTTTCCCTGGCACTGCACTCAGTGATCAAGGGGCTGGCAGTGGGGCTGCAGCGAGACTGGGCTCAGGTCATGGAGCTGTGTCTGGCTTTGCTACTCCACAAGGTTATCCTGGCTATTAGCCTGTCTCTATGGCTTCTGCAGAGCCACCTACGAGCAAAATTTGTGGGATCCTCTTCTCAAGGATGACACCTCTAGGCACTGGGCTGGGTGCAGCTCTGGCAGAGTTGGCAGGACCTTGCACCAGCTGGCCCAGTCTATGCTAGAGGGCATGGCAGTGGGCACCTTCTTCTACATCACCTTCCTGGCACTCTTGCCTCAGGAGCTAGCCACTTCTGAGCAGAGGGTCCTCAAGGTCGTTCTGCTCCTGGCAGGCTTTGCTCTGCTCACTGGCCTGCTCCTCATTCAAATCTAGGACACATCAAGAGAGGGGCAGGGGAGGTTGCTTAGCAGGTGTCCCTGCCCTCCCTTCATCACCTCCCCAGTATGTGCGGGGAAAGGAAGGAATGGGGAAGGGAGGTACTGAGGACCAAAGAGTTCTCTGAGAGGTAGGGATGGAGGCTTTAGAATTATCTCAACCAATGAGAAGGCAGTTGGTAGACAAAGGTTGTCCCAAGAAACAAGACATTCAAGTCATTAGAGAGATGATCAGAAGACACTGACTGGTCAGGGACTATGGATAAGGACAGGTGACACTTAGGAAAGCTAGAGGTAGGACCACACTGCTATGGGGTAAGTGTAAGGGAACACGGGCCCAGAGTCAGTGCCCTATTGGATTTAGCCCATTTCAATTTCAGCACCTACCACTGGAGCAGACTCCTCCTACTTTCCTGATTTTGTACTCATATACATTTCCCACTTCCCTTCTCCCAGGGGATTAGTGCCAAATAGTCTCTCCTTGCCAGTTTTGGTACCTTCTAGGGCATCTCCAGTTCTGCACACTCCTCTATTTCTAAAGTGCCAAACAGCTTCCTCCCTTCTTTCTCAAAGCACAGTGAAGTGGCAGTGAGCCCTGCCCAGCACCTCAGTAGAGGGAATCTGCTTTATTTTGGTTCCAGATGCTTGGGGGAGAGTGGAGAGCAAAAATGTTTGCTGGGCTCTGTGTCAGAGGACTGTTGGAGAGCTGGGGCCACCTATCACTGCTGTACCTTAGGAATATGGAACATGGACATGGTGCCCCAGGCACAGATGATAAACACTGAGCTACCAAAACTTTTTTTAATACCGGAGGAGCCCAAGTGGATAGGGAGATTTCTACCCACCAGGGTTATTTTTGCATAAAGAGGGCTATGCATCAGGCTGTATTCTTTTGAACCTACTTTACTTTGGGACATGTTACCCAAATTAAAAAAGGTTTATACAAAAAGAGAGTAACATAGGAAAACTAAAATGAGAGAGGTCTTCCATTCACTGGTTCACTCCCCAGATGGCTGCAACAGCCAGAGCTGCGCTGATTCGAAGCCAGGAGCCAGAGGCTTCTTCCAGGTCTTCTACATGGGTGCAGGGGCCCAAGGACTTGGGCCATCTTCTACTGCTATCTCCGGCCATAGCAGAGAGCTGGATTGGAAGAGGAGCAGCCAGGACTAGAACCGGCACTCATATGAGATGTCAGCGCTTCAGGCCAGGGCATTAACCCACAGCACCACAGCACCGGTCTCAACAATTAAAAAAAAAGGCACACTGGAGGGGATTTGAGGTAATGTTGTCCAAAGGATAATAATTTCATCGACATAAGAAGAAGAAGTTTAAGAGGTCCGATGTATAATTTAGTGACAATAATTAATAACAATGTATCCTATTGACATTAATGAACAGATTAGATTTCATTGTTTTTACCATAAAAAAATAAGTATTGGGGGCTGGCATTGTGTCACAGCGGGTTAAGCGACCATCTGCTATACCAGCATTCCATGAGTGCTGGTTCAGGGCCCAGTTGCTCTACTTCTGATCTAGCCCCCTGCTAATTCACCTGGGAAAACAGTGGAAGATGGCCCAAATCCTTAGGCTCCCACCACCTATGTGGGAGACCAGGATGGAATTCCAGGTTCTTGGTTTTGGCCTAGCCCAGTCCTGACCATGTGGCCACCTGAGGAGTAAACCAACAGAAGAAAAAACCTCTGCCTCCTCTGCCTCCTTCACCTTTCTGCCTCTTCTGCCTCATCTCCTCTCTCGATAACTGTCTTTCAAATAAATAAATAAATAAAATCTTTAAAAATAAGTATGTGACAAAATGCATACCTTTAATTAGCTTAATTTATCTATTCCTCAGTGTATAAGTAGTTCCAAACTTCATTTTAAATGGTAAAGACATGTCTGCCAACTTAAGATACACAAATAGGTATTTGAAAAGATAAGCAAAGAGATGTAAGTTTAAATATATACAGAAATATAGGGGGGTAGGCACTGTGGCTCTCTTGGCTAATCCTCCACCTCCAGTGCCAGCATCCCATGAGGGCACTGGATTCTAGTCCTGGTTACTCCTCTTCCAGGCTAGCTAACTGCTGTGGCCCAGGAAGGCAGTGGAGGATGGCCCAGGTGCTTGGGCCCCTGCACCCACATGGGAGACCAGGGGGAAGCACCTGGCTCCTGGATTTAGATCAGTGCAGCACACTGACCGTAGCAGCCATTTAGGGAGTGAACCAATGGAAGGAAGACCTTTCTCTCTGTCTCTCTCTAACTCTGCCTGTCAAGAAAAAGAAAAGAAAAGAAAAGAAAAGAAAAGAAAAGAAAAGAAAAGAAAAGAAAAGAAATGAAATATATGATAAATCATTATAATATCAGCCCAAAGAAACCTGGAATACTTATAATATCCATTTCAGACAAATCAGGATTTAGGTCAGAAATATCTGAGGAGTTACATAATGATACAGCAGGCAGTTCTCTGAAAAAAACCATTACAATGCTTCATATCTATGCATATAATAGAGCATCACACTCAATAAGGACAAAACTCATAGAATTGCAAAGAAAAATACACTTATACCATTGCTAAACAGTTTAAACAAAAACAACAGTTATATAACAAGTGGTTATTATTATTTAGCAAATGTGTAATCACACAGAGATGCCAGTTAATACCAGATTAAAAAAGTCAAGAAATAAGGTCACTCCTCCAAGTGTTGGTATGCTGTAAAATAAACACACAGGCATGTATCAACACTTGCTACTAAATTTCAGATTATTCAGTCTACAAAACAACAGAACTTTCCCAATTTGCAACAAAATTTATCAAGCATTACTTCTTGCAGAATTAAACAAAAAAATAAAATTATCACCAACATCAAAAATAAACTTGAGGGGCCGATGCTGTGGTGCTGCAAATTAAACCATCCACCAGCTACAGTGCAGGTATCCCATATGGGTACCAGTTTGATTCCCAGCTGCTCCTATTCTGAACCAGTTCCCTGCTAATGTGCCTGAAAACAGCAAAAGATGGTCCCTGGGCCCTGTCCACCTATATCAATACCTAAATGAAAATCCTCGCTTTAACCTGGCCCAACCTAGGACATTGCAACCATTTGGGGAGTGAACCAGCTGATGGAAGTTCTCTTTCCTTCTCTCTGTAACTCTGCCTTTCAAATCAATAAACCTCGAAAACAAATAAATGAATACATAAATAATCTTGAAACAAGCCAAGTTCCATGAGCAGCAGCAGCAGTGAGGGAACTGGGTGAACCCACAGCTTCAGACAGCAGCATGCTGCAAGTGTAAATGCCTGAGGCAAAAAAAATTAGTGTAATATCATTAGGTAACATCAATTTCTTGGAAAATTCATGAAGGCAAAACCAAACAAACCTCTCCTTTGGGAAATACTGACAATAAGCCACAAAGAACATCAAAAAGAATCAAGACTTCATCATCTCTGAGTGGAGAAGCAGAAAAGATCAGGAACACAGCTGAACTTACCAAAACCCATTTATTCACCTGGGTAATCATTCCATGGCTGTCAAGAATTCTGTTTCTCTTTTCAAGCCTTATTGAATAGCGCAAGTTCCAAGTAAGACAATAAAAATCTAACAATCAAACCATGGCACATAATTCCTAAATAAGTGGGCAAAGTAGAATTAGAAAATACCAAGCATCTACAAAGCACATAAAAGAACCACCTCTGGGAAGCAGTCTGCTTAACCCATGGTTCACAAAGTACCCACATTCAGAAGTTTAAACAGGTTTCCATGCCTTGGCAATCACTCTCCATGTGGAGATGGGAGGTGCAAGGTGTCCGGCGTAAGAAATCTTCCCAGGCAGATAAATTAATTAATCCACATGCTTTCATTGGGATTCTGCTCCCGAGCAAGGTTCCCCAGACCCAACAGAGCGGGGGCCAGGGAAGTTGCACGTCAGAGATTGGGAGGGCTCCTTTTATAGATTCAGGACATGGGAGTTAACGGTAAAGGCAGGTCTGATCCTAACTGGTTGACCTTTAGGCACCCACGGGGATCTTGACAAGGACTTTTCTTCCCCAGAAGTACAGGTAGGGACTCTCCTCTTCCAGAAGTATAGGCCTTCTCTCCTTGCAGATCCCAAAGCTATCATCCTGACCTTTTGATGATAGGAAAGAGGGCGACGATGAGTCTCTCTGGCTACTTCCTGCTGACTGGGGACATCATCTACAGGGGCCTACTGGGGGTATCTTGGGGCTCTGCAGGACAGGCATGTATGGATGGAGAAGCATCTAGTTGACTGCCTGGTTGCTGAAGGCCTCGGTTCATTCCATTATCACCTGCTGTGAACACTTAAACAGACACTGTAGTATACAAGTCAGGTTGAGAATAGCAACCAATGTTCCTAAGAGTGGCATTAACCAGGTAATGAAAGGATTTCATAGAGGACAGGAGATGAAGGGGGTCTCTGGACCCTTGTGAGGATTGTTTGTTGGACATGGTTTAAATCTGACCCTAGCCAAGACCGGGAGAAAGGCCACTCAACTTTTGCAAGTAGAGGGGTTTGTCTGTAGAGAAATTCTGAATAATCATACAAATTAAGTGGAGGAGAGGACCATCAATACACACAGGTTGGGAGTAGAGTCAACAAAGTTTTCTGATTGAGAGGCAAATAGAATCGGACAGAAGGGGCTTGATCATAATCGGGTGGGCTTTAGGCCTTGTAAGTTAAGAGGCCCAGACCTATCTCTTCACATAGGGTACATCCTAAGGGAAGTATGAACCTCCTTGGGGAAGGCACCCTGTTGACTTCCAGTACCTACCTGGCCTGGGAGGAGAGCTGGCTAGGGAAAGGCAGGTGGCATCTCTAACAGGAAATTTACAGTTCTGCCTGCAATGTTACTGACCCTACTTGGCCATTTCCTCAGCTGTGGTGGTCACTTTGGAAGCTGGGCTGAGTGAAGGACTTTTCAGCTTAGAGCCAATAAGATCTGTGGCTCTGACCTGAAGTCCTTAGACTCCAGGGCAGTTCCATTTCCAGTGATCCAACTCTTGGCTGGCAGAGCTGCAGGGCTCTTCACAAGCTGACTTCTGCTGAAGCCACAGGGCTTCAGGAGTGCAGATGTTCACTAACTGCCAAAGCTAAGTCACATGTGGCCTCCCTCAGTGCACAGCAGCAAAGCCCAGTATGGCGGCCAGAGAGAAGACCCCGCCTGATTATGCAGTGTTGCCTGGAGAGTCTGAATAGACAGTTCTCACAGCCAGTGAGCACGTGAGATGTCATAGATGACACAGCCAATCAGAATCGCCCTCGCATGGGGGACAGTCACTTGTGACCCCTGCAGGTAGTGAAGGGTGAGGCCAGGGCTTGGTCCCACACTGCCTCTCCATCCTGGGACCTGACTGTCTGGACACCAGGGGGTGCTGTCTCCTCCCTGTTACCCCACCTCCTGGGAGCTTGGGACATGCAAAAATCACTGATTTGAACAATATTTCAAGAAACAACATAGATGAATCCTTTGTTTCTTTTCTCTTATAAAAGGTGATGCCGCTTTTAAAAAATAATTCCTAGGGCCGGTGCTGTGGAGTAGTGGATAAAGCTTCTCGCTATACGCAGGTAACACATATCCCTAAGCTGCGTCAACTACATTCAGGTAATACAAGCTATTTAAACTGTGTCTCCTACACTAAGGCTCCAGAATTCTCGTATACTGCTTCTCACTACACACATGTTGCAGAACTCCCCAAAGCTGTGTCTGCTACACTCAAGCTACTGAACTGCAGTAAGTAGATCTCCTACACGCAGGCTACAGAAGCCCTGTATACTACGTCTCCTACACTAAGGCTACAGAACTCCTGTATACTGCTTCAGGTTACATCCAGGTGACAAGATATCCCGTAAGCTGTGTCTGCTACACTCAGGCTACTGAACGGCAATAAGTAGTGTCTGCTACACTCAGGCTGCAGAAGCCCTGTAAATTGTGTCTCCTACACTAAGGCAACAAATCTCTGATATACTGCTTCTCTCTACACACAGGTTACAGAACTCCCCGAAGCTGTGTCTGCTACACTCAGGTACCGAAGGCCTGGAAGTTGCATGTCCTACACTCAGGCTACAGAAACCCTGAAAACTGAGCCCCTACACTAAGCATACAGAACTCTGCTATACTGCTTCTCACTACACCCAGGTGAGAGATTTCTCCCAAGCTGTGTCAGCTACACTCAGGCTACAGAAGCTATGTAAACTGCGTCTCCTACACTAAGGCTACTATACACCTGTATACTGCTTCTCGCTCCACCCAGGTTACAGAACTCACCTAAATTGAGTCTGCTACACTAGGGCTACCGAACTCCGGGAAGTTGCATTTCCTACACTAAGGCAACAGATCTCCAATATACTGCTTCTCTCTACACACATTTTACAGAACTCCCCAAAGCTGCATCTGCTACGCTCAGGCTACCGAATTCCGGGAAGTTGTGTCTCCTACACCCAGGCTACAGAAGTCCTTTATACTATGTCTCCTGCACTAAGGATACAGAACTCTCGTATACTGTTTCTTGCTAGTCCCAGGTTACAGGTATTCCCTAAGCTGTGTCTGCTACACTCAGACTACAAGGGCAATGTAAACTGCATCTCCTACACCAAGGCTAAAAATCTCACGCATACTGCTTCTCGCTACACCCAGATTACTGATATCCCATAAGCTGCATCTGCTACACTCAGGCTACTGATCTCCTCTAAAGGGTCACCTACACTTGAGCTAGAGTAGCAATGTAAACTGCGTTTCCTACACTAAGGCTACAGAACTCCCGTATAGTGCTTCTCATTACATCCAGGTTACAGATATCATGTAAGCTGTGTCTGCTACACTCAGGCTACTGAACTGCAGTAAGTTGTGTCTGCTACGCTGGGGCTACAGAATCCCTGTAAACTGCGTTTCCTACACTAAGGCAACAGAACTCTGGTATACTGCTTCTCACTAGAACCAAGGTACAGATGTCCCGTAAGCTACATCCTCTGCACTCAGGCTACAGAACTCCTGTAAGTTGCGTCTCCTACACGCAGGCACCAGAAGCCCTGAATACTGAGCCTCTACACTAAGGATACAGATCTCCCCTATACTGTTTCTCGCTACACACATGTTACAGTACTCCCCAAAGCTTTGTCTGCTACACTCAATCTACTGATTTCTGGGGAGTTGCATTTCCTACACTCAGGCCCTGTATACTATGGCTCTTACACTAAGGATACTTAACTCCTGTACACTGTTTCTTGCTACACCCATGTTACAGATATTCCCTAAGCATCGTCTCCTCACTCAGGCTACTGAACTGCACTAAGCAGTGTCTGCTACACTCAGGCTATAGAAGCCCTGTAGACTGCTTACTACACTAAGGCAAAAGAACTCCTGTAACAGCTTCTCTCTACACACATGTTATAGAACTCCCCAAAGCTGTGTCTGCTACACTCAGGCTACCGAACCCCAGGAAGTAGCATCTCCCACACTCAGGCTACAGAAGCCCTGTATAGTATGTCTCCTACACTAAGGCTACAAAACTCCCGTATACTGCTTCTCGCTACACCCAGATTACAGATATTCCCTAAGCTGTGTCTGATACACTCAGGCTACCCATCTCCTAAAGTAGGGTCTCCTACACTCAAGCTAGAGTAGCCCTGTAAACTGCATCTCCTACACTAAGGCTACAGAACTCCCGTATAGTGCTTCTCCTTACATCCAGGTGACAGATATCCCGTAAGCTCTGTCTGCTACACTCAGGCTACTGAACTGCACTAAGTAGTGTCTGCTACACTCAGGCTACAGAAGCCCTATAAACTGTATGTCCTACACTAAGGCAACAGAAATCCTGTATACTGCTTCTCACTAAAACCAAGGTGCAGATGTCCCATAAGCTACATCTGCTGCACTCAGGCTACCGAACTTCAGTAAGTTGCGTCTCCTACACACAGGCTACAGAAGCCCTGAAAACTGTGCCTCTACATTAAGGGTACAGAACTCCCCTATACTGCTTCTCGCTACACACATATTACAGAACTCCCCGAAGCTTTTTCTGCTACACTCAGGCTACCGAACTCTGGGAAGTTGCATCTCCTACACTCAAGCTACAGAAGCCTTGTATACTACGTCTCTTACACTAAGGCTACAGAACTCCAAGATACTGTTTCTTGTTACACCCATGTTACAGATATTCCTTAAGCGGCATCTCTTACACTCAGGTTACAGAAGTTATGTAAAGTGCGTCTCCTACACTAAGGCTACTGAACGCCCTTATACAGCTTCTCGCTGCACCCAGGTTACAGAACACCCCTAAATTGCGTCTGCTACACTAGGGCTACCAAACTCCAGAAAGTTGCTTCACCTTAACTCGGCTATAGAAGCCCTCTAAACTGCTTCACCTACACTAAGGCTACAGAACTCCCATATAATACTTCTCGTTACATCCAGGTGACCGATATCCCGGAAGCTGTGTCTGCTACTCCCAGGCAACTGAACTGCATTAAGTAGCGTCTGCTACACTCAGGCTGTAGAAGCCCTGCAAACTGCATCTCCTCCACTAAGGCAACAAAACTCCCTCATACTGCTTCTCGCTACACACATGTTACAGTGCTTACTGATGCTTTGTCTGCCTCACTCAAGCTACCAAACTCCATGAGGTTTCATCTCCCACACTCAGGCTACAGAAGCCTTGTAAATTGCATCTCCTACACTACAGCTACAGAAGTCCCTTATAGTGCTTCTCGTTACAACCAGGTGACAGATATCCCGTAAGCTTTGTCTGCTACCGAAATCTGGGAAGTTGTGTCTCCTGCACTCAGGCTACATAAGCCCTTTATACTACGTCTCCTACACTCAGGCTATAGAACTCCCGTACGCTGTTTCTTGCTATACCCAGGTTACAGATATTCCCTAAGCCTCGTCTGCTACACTCAGGCTACAGAAACTGGAAAATGCATCTCCTACACTAAGGATACAAAACTCCCCTATACTAGTTCTCTCTAAACCCAGATTACAGATATCCCATAAGCTGTGTCTGATACACACAGGCTACTGAACTCCTGTAAGTAGGGTCTCCTACACTCGAGCTACAGAAGCCCTGTAAATTTCATCTCCTACACTAAGGTTACAGGACTCCAGTATAGTGCTTCTCCTTACATCCAGGTGATAGATATCCCTTAAGCTGTGTCTGCTACACTCAGGCTACTGAACTGCACTAAGTAGTGTCTGCTACACTCAGGCTACAGAATCCCTGTATTCTGTGTCTCCTACACTAAGGCAACAGAATGCCCATATACTGCTTCTCACTAGAACCAAGGTACAAATGTCCCGTAAGCTACATCTGCTGCACTCAGGCTACTGAACTCCTGTAAGTTGCGTCTCCTACACTCAGGCAACTGAAGCCCTGAAAACTGTGCTTCTACACTAAGGATACAGAACTCCACTATACTGCTTCTCGCTACATCCAGGTGACAGATTTCCCCTAAGCTGTGTCAGCTACACTCAGGGTACAGAAGCTATGTAATCTGCATCTCCTACACTAAGGGTACAGAACTTCCAGAGAGTGCTTCTCGTTACATCCAGGTGACAGATATTCCTTAAGATGAGTCTGTTATCGAACTCCGGGATCTTGCATCACCTACAACCAGGCTACAGAAGCCTTGTATACTACGTCTCCTACAAAAAGGCAATAGAACTCCCGAATACTGCTTCTCACTAGAACCAAGATACAGATGTCCCATAAGCTACATCTGGAGCACTCATGGTAACGAACTCAGGTAAGTTGCCTCTCCTACACACAGGCTACAGAAGCCCTGAAAACTGCGCCTCTATATTAAGGGTGCAGAACTCCCCTATACTGCTTCTCGCTACATCCAGGTGTCAGATTTCCACTAAGCTCCCTCAGCTACACTCAGGCTACAGAAGTAATGTAAACTGCACCTCCTGCACTAAGGCTACAGAATTCCCATATACTGCTTCTCTCCACACACATGTTAAAGAACTCCCCAAAGCTGCGTCTGCTACACTCAGGCTACCGAACTCCAGGAAGTTGTGTTTCCTACACTCAGGCTACAGAAGCCCTGAAAACTGCACCTCTACATGAAGGATACAGAACTCCCCTATATTGCTTCTCGCTACACCCAGGTGACAGATTTTCCCTAAGCTACATCTGCTACACTCAGTCTACAGAAGCTATGTAAACTGCATCTCCTACACTAAGGCTACAGAACTCCTGTATACTGCTTCTCGCTACACACATGTTACAGAACTCCCCAAAGCTGCATCTGCTACACTCAGGCTACCTAATTCAGGGAAGCTGGGTCTCCTACACTCAGGCTACAAAAGCACTGAAAACAATGTCTCCTAAAGTAAGACTACAGAACTCCAGTATACTCTTTCTTGCTACACCCAGGTTACAGATATTTCCTAAGCTGCATCTGCTACACTCATGCTACAGAAGCCCTGTAAACTGCATCACCTACACTAAGGCTACAGAACTTCGGTATACAGCTTCTCGCTACACGCAGGTTACACATATCCCCTAAGCTGTGTCCACTACTATCATGCTACCACCCCCAGCAATGTGCGTCTCCTACACTCAACTACAGAACTCCCATATACTGGATCTTGTTAAACCCAGGTGACAGATATCCTGTAAGATGCAACTTCTACACTCAGGCTACCGAACTCTGGTAAGTTGTGTCTCCTACACTCAGACTACAGAAACCTTCTAAACTGGGTCTCCTACACTAGGGCTGCAGAACTCCTGTATTCTGCTTCTCCCTACACCCAGGTTAGTGATATTCCATAAGGTGCAAATACTACTCTGAAGCTACCGAATTCCAGTAAGTATCATCTCCCATACTCCAGCTACAGAATCCCTGTAAAGTGCGTCTCCAAGGGTACAGAACTCCCTTATACTGCTTCTCACTACACCCAGGATACCCAATTCCCAGAATCTGCATCTGGTACACTCAGGCTACTGGACTTCAGGAAGTTGTGTCTCCTACACTCATGCTATAGCCCTATAAACTGCATCTCCTACACTAAGGTACAGAACTTCAGTACGCAGCTTCTCTGTACACCCAGGCTACACATATCCCCTAAGCTGTGTCCGCTAACTTACACTACATTAGCACTGTACACTGCGTCTCCTACACTAAGGCTACAAATCTCCCGTATACCTCCTCTCGCTATACCCAGGTTACAGACCTCCCTTAAGCTGCGCTTGCTACACTTGGGCTATTGATTTCCCGGAAGTTGCATCTCATTCACTTAGCTACAGAAGCCCTGTAAACTGCTTCACCTGCACTACAGCTACAGAACTCTCGTATGCTTCTTCTATATACACCCAGGTGACAGATACCCTGTAAACTGTGTCTGCTACACTCATCCTACCCTAAAACTAACATTAAACCTCACTGTAACCCTAGAATTAATCTTAGCGCTTGTGCAAACCGCAACACTAGCCCTAACCCCAACCCTAACACGAAACATAACAGTAACCATAACCCTAACCCTCACCCCAAATGTAACCCAAACCTAACCCTAACCCTGACACTAGCCCTCACTAGAACCCTAACACTAACACTAGCCCTAACCGAAAACCTAACTTTAACCCTATCCCTCACCTTAACCCTAACCCTAACCTTAAAACTAAGCCTAGCCCTAAACTAACATTAAACCTAATCCAAACACTAACAAAATATCTTACCTAACCCTAACCTTAGCCCTAATCATAACACTAACACTAACTCCAGCTGTAGCCCTACCCTAATGCTAACACTAGACATAACACTAAAGGTAACTCTAAACCTCGCACTAAACCTAATCCTAAACTAAAACCTAACCATAACTGAAACCTAACTCTAACGCTAGCCCTAACACTAGCCCTAATCCACACCCAAACCCTAACACTAAACCTAGCCCAAACCCTAACACTAAACCTAGGCCTAAACCTAACCCTAACCCTAGCCCTAAGACTAGCTCTAAACCTAACCCTAAAACTATCCCAAACCCTAACCTTCAACCTAGCTCTAACCCTAACATTAAACTTAACCCTAACCCTACACTAATATTAATTCTAAACATACCCCTCACCCTAGACCTAATCATAACACTAGTGCTAACACTAGCCCTGATCGTAAGGCTAACCCGAACCCTAACCCTAGCCCTGACATTAAACCTAACCCTAACACTAAAAATAACCTTAGCCATAACCCTAACCCTAGCCCTAATCGTAACACTAGCACAACCTGAGCCATGGCCCTACCCCTAACCCTAATATGAGACATAACACTAACCGTAACTCTAAGGCTCGCCCTAGACCTAATCATAAACCTAACCATAACCCTAACCCTAGGCCTAGCCCACAACCTAACTGTAACCCTAGCACTAAACCTAACCCTAATCCAAACCATAACCCTAACTCTAGGCCTAGCCCAACCCTAACCCTAAACCTAGCCATAACCCTAGTCCTAACCCTAGCCCTAACCCTAGAACCAAACGTAACCCTAAGCGAAACCCTCACCTTCACACTATCCTTAATGCTAACCCTAAAACTCATTCAAGCTCTAATCAAAACACAATTGCTAACCCAAGCCCAAACCCTAACCCTAACCCTAACACTAGACATAAGGCTAACCATAAACCTAACCTTCGCTCTGAAGCTAACACTAAACCCAACCCTAACCCTAGCCCGAACACGAACCCTAACTCTAACAGTAGCCCTTACACTAATCCTAAACCTAACCCTAACCCTAAGATTAAGCCAATCCTAACCATAACACTAACACTAGACCTAATCTGAACTCTAACCCTACCCATAAATCAACCCTAAACCTAGCACTAAACCTAACCCTAAACCTATCATTAACCCTTAACCTAAATCCAGCTCTAAAACTAACAATAACCCTAACATTAGTATTAACCGTAAACCTAACCCTCATCCTAGCCCTAATCACAACACTAGTGCTAACCCTAACACTAACTTTAGTCTTAACGCTAACCCTAGCCCTAGCCCTAGCACTAACCCTAACCATAACGCTAATGCTAACCCTAACCCTAGCCCTACCCAACACCCTAACACTAACCCTAATGTTAATGCTAACAATAACTCTAGCTCTAGCCCTAGCCCTAGCCCTAACACTAACCCTAACATGAACCATAACCCTAGCCCTAGCCCTAGGCCTAGCCCTAACCCTAACCTGAACCCTAATCCTAAACCTAACACTAAACCTAACCATACACCGAACCCGAACCCTAAACCAAGCCCTGCACCTAGCACTGGACCACGCCATAGGGCTAGGCCTACCCCTAACCCTAAATTAATTCTGACCCAGACCATAGCCCTATCCCTAGCCGTAGCCCTAATTCTAACTGTAACACTAACAATAACTCTAGCCCTGACTCTAAGCCTAACCCTAAACCTAACCCTAGCACTAACCTAACCCTAACTCTAGACCTAAACATTACGCTAACACTAGCTCTAAACCTAGCATTAAACCTAACCCTAATCCTAACACTAAACTTAACACTAACCTTACCCCTAGCCCTAATCTTAACACTAGAGCTAACAACAGCCCTAGACCTAATCCTAACACTAATACTAGACATAACACCAAACTCAACCCTAATATTCACCCTAAATCTAACCTTAAAAATGACCCTAACCTTGAGATTAGCCTTAACCCTAACCATAACTCTAACACAAGCCCTAATGCTAATATAATCCTAACCCTAATGCTAACCCCAAACCCTAATCCTAACACTACCCTAAAACTAACCCTAAACCTAACCATATCCATAGCGCTAAACCTAGACATAGCACTAGCCCTAACCCTAACCCTAACCCTAACCCTAGCCATAGCTCTTGCCCTAGCACTAGCCTTAGCTCTAGGCCTAACTCTAACCCTCAAGCTAACTAAAACCAAACCTAACCCTAGGACTAACCATAACCGTAACCCTAATCCTAACCTTAACCCTAAACCTAGCCCTAGCCCTAGCGCAAGCCCTAACCTTAACCCTAACCCTAAACCTAGCCCTAACATTAGCCCTATCCCTAACCCTAACCCTAGCTCTAACCATACCCCTAGTCCTAACCCTAACCCTAGTGCTGAATAAACCTAGCCTACCCCTTGCCCTAACCCTAATTTAACCTAGCCCTAACACTAACATTAACCCTAACCCTAACCCTAACAATTAACCTAGACCTAACCCTAACCCTAACCCTAGCCTTCATCATAACACTAGTGCTAACCCCAGCCATAGCCCTAACCCGAACACTAGACATAAGGCTAAAGGTCACTCTAAACCTCCCCCTAAACCATATCCTAAACCTAACACTACCCCAAACCCTAACCATAACCAAAACCTAATTCTAACGCTAGCCCTAAACCTAACCCTAACCCTAACCCTAATCCAAATCCAAACCCTAACCCTGAGACTAGCTCTAACCCTAACACTAACACTAACCCTAGGCCTAACTCTAACCCTAACCCTAACGCTAAAACTAACCCTAGCGCTAAACCTATCCCTAACCCTATCCCAAAGCATAACCATAACCTAGCTCTAACCCTGATATTAAAACTGAACCTAACCCCACGACTAACATTAACCCAAACCCTAACCCTCACCCTAGACATATTCATAACCCTAGTGTGAACACTAACTCTACCATTAAACCTAACCCTAACCCTAACCCTAGCCCTAAACCTAACATTAACCCTAACCCTAACACTAACAATAACCTTAGCCCTAACCCTAAACTTAGCCCTAATAATAACACTAGCGCAACCTAAACCTAACCATACACTAACCCTAACTGTAACACTAACCCTAACCCTAGCCCTCACCCTAACCCTAACAGAAACCTAATCCTGACCGTAAACCTAACACTAACCTTACCCTAACCCTCACCTTAACACTATCCTTAACGCTAAACCTAATCCTCACCCAAGCCCTAAACATAACACTATTGCTAACCCCAGCCCAAACTCCAACCCTAACCCTGACCCTAACACTAGACATACAGCTAAACATAAACCAATCCCTAGCCCTAACCCTAATCCTAATCCTAAGCCCAACCATAACCATTGACCTAACCCTACACCTATCCCTAACCCTAGCCCTAACCCTAGCCCTAACCTTAACTCTTAACTTAGTCCTAGCCCTAGCCCTAACCCTAAATCTAACACTAACCCTAACTTTAACCCTAGCCATGAACAACCCTAACACTGACCCTAGCTAATTAACCCCAACCCTAACTCCAGCACAAACCATAACCCTAACACTACACATAAACCTAACATTAACCCTAAGCCTAGCCTTAACCCAAACCCTAACCGTACCCCTAACGCTAACTCAACCCTAAACCTAACCCTAACAATAACCTCGAACTTAGCCCTAAACCTGACACTAACACTAACCATAGCCCGAACTCTAACCCTAACACTAAAACTTGGGCTAAACCTAATCCTAACCCTAGCCGTGATGCATCCTAAACCTGACCCTAGCACTAGCCCTTGCCCAAGCACTAATCTTAACCCTAAACCTTACCTTAACCCTAACGCTGACACTAACCGTAAACCTAGCCCTAGCCCTAGCCCTAGCCCTAACCCTAAACCAAACCCTAAGACTAACCATAGCCTTAGCCCTAGCCCTAACCCTAACCATAGCCCTAACTCTAACCCTAACTATAAATCTAACCCTGACCCTAGTGCTAAACCTAGCCCTAACCCTAGTTCTAACTGAAACATTACACCTAACTATAACCCTGATACTAACATTAACCCTAAGGCTAACACTCAACCTAGCACGAATTATAACACCAGTGCTAACCCTAATCCTAAACATAAACAAAAATAGCCCTAACCCTAAACATAACTTTAACTGCAACCCAAGCCCTAATGCGAACGCTAAACCTAACCCTAACCCTAAACCTAACCATAGCCCTAACACCAACCCTAACCCTAGTCCTAGCCCTAGCCCTCACTCTAACCTTAACCCTAACCTTAGCCCTAACCCTAACCCTAACACTAACCCTAGCCCTAGCCCTAGGCCTAACACTAACCCTAACCCAACACTAGCCCTAACCCTAACCCTAACCTAACCCTAGCCCTAATGCTAGGCCTAAACCTAAACCTAATCCTAGACCTAGCACTAGCTCTAACCCTAACCCTAACGCTAACCCTAACCCAAACCCTAACCCTAGCCTTAGCCCTAGACCTAACACTAACCCTAACCTTAACCCTAGCCCTAACCCTAACCCTAACCCTAGCCATAGCCCTAGCCATAACCCTCAACCAAACCCTAACCCTAGGCCTAGACCTACTCTAGCACTAACCATAACACTAACCCTAACATTACCTCTAGACCTAGGCATAGCCCTAGCCCTAGCCCTAACCCTAACCCTAACCTTAACCCTAACCCTAAACCTGGCCCTAGCCCTAGCCCTAACCTTAACCGTAACTCAAACCCTGGACCTAACCGTAACCCCAACCCTAGCCCTAGCCCTAGCACTAATGCTAACAGAAACCCTACCTCAACCCCAATCCCAAACCCAACCCCAACCCTAAACCTAACTCTAAACACTACTCTAGCCCTAACACTAACCCTAACCCTAGCCATAGCACTAGACCTAGCCCTAGCCCTAACCCTAGCACTAACCCCAACCCTAGCCCTAACACTAACCCTAAACTTAACCCTAACCCTACCCTAGCCCAAGCCCTAGTCATAACACTAGCCCTAACACTAGCCCTAGCCCTAGCCCGAGCCCTATCCCTAACCCTAACTCCAACCCTAACCCTAACCATGAACCTAGACCTAGTCCTAACACTAACCCTAAACCTAACCCTAGCCCTTGCCCTGCATCTAGGCCTAACAATAACCCTAACCCTAACCCTAACCCTAGCCCTAGGCATAAACCTAGCCCTGACCCTAGCACTAACCCTAACCGTAGCCCTAACCCTAACCCTAAACATAGCCCTAGTCCTAAACCTAACCCTAACCAAAACCCTAACCCTAACACTAACAATATCATTACTTCTAGACCAAAGAGAATCCCTAGCCCTAGCTCTAAACCTAACCCTAACACTAACGCTAACTCTAGCCCTAAGCCTAAACCTAGCCCTAACCCTAACCCAAACCCTAGCCCTAGCCCTAACCCTAAACCTAACCCTACACTTACCCTAGCCCTAACCCTAACCCTAGCCCTGACTCTAATCCTAAACCTGACCCTAGCACTAGCCCTTGCCCAAGCCCTAACCTTAACCCTAACCCTTACCCTAACCCTAACCCTGAACTAACCGTAAACCTAGCCCTAGCCCTAGCACTAGCCCTAATCCTAAACCAAACCCTAACCCTAACCATAGCCCTAACTCTAACCCTAACTATAAATCTAACCCTGACCCTAGTGCTAAACCTAGCCCTAACCCTAGTTCTAACTGAAACATTACACCTAACTATAACCCTAACACTAACATTAACCCTAAGGATAACACTCAACCTAGCATGAATTATAACACCAGTGCTAACCCTAATCCTAAACTAAAACAAAAATAGCCCTAACCCTAAACATAACTTTAACTGCAACCCAAGCCCTAATGCAAACCCTAAACCTAACCTTAAGCCTAAAACCTAACCATAACGCTAACTCTCAACCTATACTTAGCAAAAGCCCAAACCCTAGCCCTAGCATAACCCAAAACTTAAAACTAGACCTGGCCTAAACACTAAACATGAACCTGACCCTATCCTTAACCTAGCCCTAATCCTAACAATAACCTACCCCAATTCTAACACTAACCCTAAACCTAAACCTAATCCTAACATTAGCACTAGCCCTAACACTAAACCTAACCATAACAATAGCCCTAGCCTTAGACCTAACCCTAACCCTGGCCCTAACCATAACGCTAAACCTAACCCTAAACATAAACCTAGACCTAACCCTAAACCTAGCCCTAACCCTAGCAATAGACCTAGCCCTAACCCTAACCCTAACACTAACACTAGCCCTAGCCCTCTCTCTAACCCTAACCCTAACCCTAGCCCTAACCCTAATCCTAACCCTAAACCTAACCCTAACCCTAACCCTAACCCTAACCCAAACCCTAACCCTAGCCTTAGCCCTAGACCTAACACTAACCCTAACTTTAACCCTAGCCCTAACCCTAACCCTAACCCTAGCCATAGCCCTAGCCATAACCCTCAACCTAACCCTAACCCTAGGCCTAGCCCTACCCTAACACTAACCATAACGCTAACCCTAACATACCACTAGACCTAGGCATAGCCTTAGACCTAGCACAAACACTAAACCTAACCCTAATCCTAGCTCTAGACCTAGCCCTAGCCCTAGCCCTAACCCTAACCCTAACCGTAGCCCTAGCCATAGCCCTAACCCTAACCCTAACCCTAACCCTAACCCTAAACCTAGCCCTAGCCCTAGCCCTAACCTTAACCGTAACTCAAACCCTAGACCTAACCGTAACCCTAACCCTAGCCCTAGCCCTAGCACTAACGCTAACAGAAACCCTAACTCAACCCCAATCCCAAACCCAACCCCAACCCTAAACCTAACTCTAGCACTACTCTAGCCCTAACACTAAACCTAACAATAGCCATAGCACTAGACCTAGCCCTAGCCCTAACCCTAGCCCTAACCCCAACCCTAGCCCTAACACTAACCCTAAACCTAACCCTAACCCTAGCCCTAGCCCAAGCCCTAGCCCTAACACTAGCCCTAGCCCTAGCCCGAGCCCTAACCCTAACCCTAACCACAACCCTAACCCTAACCACAAACCTAGACCTAGCTCTAAACCTAACCCTATACCTAACCCTAGCACTTGCCCTGAAGCTAGGCCTAACAATAACCCTAACCCTAACCGTAACTGTAGCCGTAGGCATAAACATAGCCCTGACCCTAGCACTAACCCTATCCCAAACCCTAAACCTAGCCATAGCCCTAACCCTAAACGTAGCCCTAACCCTAACCCTAAACCTAGCCCTAGTCCTAAACATAACCCTAACCAAAACCCTAACCCTAACACTAACAATATCATTACTTCTAGACCAAAGAGAAGCCCTAGCCCTTGCTCTAAACCTAACCCTAACACTAACGCTAACTCTAGCCCTAACCCTAAACCTAGCCCTAACCCTAACCCAAACCCTAGCCCTAAACCTAACCCTAACCCTAACCCTAACCCTAGCCCTAACCCTAACACTAACCTAACCCTAACCCTAGCCCTATGCCTAACCCCAAACCTAATTCCTAGACCTAGCCCTAGCCCTAGCCCGAACCCTAACCCTAAACCTAGCACTAGCCCTAGCCCTAAACCTAACCGTAAACCTAAGCCTAGCCCTAGCACTAGCTCTAACCCTAACCCTAACCCAAACCCTAATCCTAGCCTTAGCCCTAGACCTAACACTAACCCTAACCTTAACCCTAGCCCTAACCCTAACCCTAACCCTAGCCATAGCCCTAGCCATAACCCTCATCGAACCCTAACCTTTGGCCTAGCCCTACCCTAGCACTAACCATAACGCTAAACCTAACATTACCTCTAGACCTAGGCATAGCCCTAGCCCTACCACAAACCCTAAACCTAACCCTAACCCTAGCCATAGCCCTAGCCCTAGCCCTAGCCCTAACCCTAACCCTAACCGTTACCCTAGCCATAACCCTAACCCTAACCTTAACCCTAACCCTAACCCTAACCCTAAACCTAGCCCTAGCCCTAACCTTAACCGTAACTCAAACCTAGACCTAACCGGAACCCTAACCCTAGCCCTAGCCCTAGCAATAATGCTAACAGAAACCCTACCTCAACCCCAATCCCAAACCCAACCCCAACCCTAAACCTAACTCTAGCACTACCCTAGCCCTAACACTAACCCTAACCCTAGCCATAGCACTAGACCTAGCCCTAGCCCTAACCCTAGCCCTAACCCCAACCCTAGCCCTAACACTAACCCTATACCTAACCCTAAACCTAGACCTAGCCCAAGCCCTAGTCATAACACTAGCCCTAACACTAGCCCTAAATTAGCCCTAGCCCTAGCCCGAGCCCTAACCCTAACCCTAACCCCAACCCTAACCCTAACCATGAACCTAGACCTAGTCCTAACACTAACCCTAAACCTAACCCTAGCCCTTGCCCTGCAGCTAGGCCTAACAATAACCCTAACCCTAACCCTAACCCTAGCCCTAGGCATAAACCTAGCCCTGACCCTAGCACTAGCCAAAGCCCTAACCCTAAACGTAGCCCTAACCCTAACCCTAAACCTAGCCCTAGTCCTAAACATAACCCTAACCAAAACCCTAACCCTAACACTAACAATATCATTACTTCTAGACCAAAGAGAAGCCCTAGCCCTAGCTCTAAACCTAACCCTAACACTAACGCTAACTCTAGCCCTAACCCTAAACCTAGCCCTACCCTAACTCAAACCCTAGCCCTAGCCCTAGCCCTAGCCCTAACCCTAAACCTAACCCTAACCCTAAACCTAGCCCTAACCCTAACCCTAGCCCTAGCCCTAGGCCTAAGGCTAACCCTAGCCATAACCCTAACCCTAACCCTAACCATAAGCCTAACCCTAAACCTAGCCCTAGACCTAACACAAATCCTAGCCCTAACCCTAGCCATAGCCCTAACCCTAACCCTAACACTAGCTATAACCCTAGCCATAACACTAAACCTAACCCTAGACACAGACCCAGCCCTAGTCCTAAACATAACCCTAACCATAACACTAACCCTAACAATAACCCACGCGCTAAACCAAAACTTAACACTAACCCTAGCCCTACCCCTCAGCCTATCCCTAACCCTATTCCTAGGACTAGTCCTAGGCCTAACCCTAACCCTAACCCTAACCCTAAACCTAGCCCTAACCCTAACCCTAACCCTAACCCTAACCGTAACCCTAGCTCTAGCCCTAGGACTAACCGTAACCCTAACCCTAGACCTAGCATTGGCCCTAACCAGAACCCTAACCCTAACCCTAACCTAGCCCTAGCCCTAACCCTATGCCTAAACATAACCCTAGAACTAGCACTAGCCCTAAACCTAAACCCAATGCTAGCCCTAACACAAACCCTAACCCTATCCTTAGCCTTAGCCCTAATCCTAACCCTAACCTTAAAACTAGCCCTAACCGTAAACTTAAGCCTAGCCCTAACCTAACCCTAATCCTAACTCTAGCATTAGCCCTAGACCTAACTCTAGCGATAACCGTAACCCTAGCCCTAACCCTAACTCAAGCCCTACCTCTAACCCTAACCCTCACCCTAACCCTAAGCCTAACCCTACCACTAGCCCTAACGCTAACCCTAAACCTAGTCATAGCCCTATCCCTAACCCTAATCCTAAATCTAACCATAAACCTAAACCTAGCCCTAACCCTAACCCAAACCCTAGCCCTAGCCCTAGCCCTAACCCTAGCCATAACCCTAGCCCTAAACCTAACCCTAAGCCTAACCCTAAACCTAGCCCTAGACCTAACATGAACCCTAAACATAACCCTAACCCTAACCCTAGCCGTAAACCCTAGCCCTAGCCGTAGCCCTAACCCTAACCCGAACCCTAAACCTAACCCTAGAACTAGGACCAGACCTAGTCCTAAACATAACACTAACCATAACACTAACCCTAACAATAACCCACTCGCTAAACCAAAACTTAACACTAACCCTAGCCCTAGCCCTCACTCTATCCCTAACACTAACCCTAGCCCTAACCCTAACCCTAACCCTAACCCTAAACCTAACCGTAACCCTAGCTGTAGCCCTAGGACTAACCCTAACCCTAACCCTAGACCTAGCATTAGCCCTAACCCGAACCCTAACCCTAACCCTAGTCCTAGCCCTAGCCCTAACCCTATGCCTAAACATAACCCTAGAACTAGCACTAGCCCTAAACCTAAACCTAACGCTAGCGCTAACACAAACCCTAACCCTATCCTTAGCCTTAGCCCTAATCCTAACCCTAACCTTAAAACTAGCCCTAACCGTAAACTTAACCCTAGCCCTAACCCTCATCCTAATCCTAACTCTAGCATTAGCCCTAGACCTAACTCTAGCGATAACTGTAACCCTAGCCCTAACCCTAACTCAAGCCCTACCTCTAAACCTAACCCTCACCCTAACCCTAAACCTAACCCTACCACTAGCCCTAACTCTAAACCTAAACCTAGCCATAGACCTATCCCTAACCCTAATCCTAAATCTAACCCTAAACCTAACCCTAACCCTAGCACTAGCCCTAGACCTAGCCCTAACCCTAAGCCTAAACATAAACCTAGCCCTGGACCTGGAGCTAGCCCACACCCTAACCCTAACCCTAAATATAACCCTAACCATAGCCCTAAACCTAGACCTAACCCTAACCCTAACACTAACCCTACCATAACCCTAAACCTAAACCTAGACCTAGCCCTGCCCCTAGGCCTAAACTTAACCTTAAAAATAACCCTAGCCCTAACCCTAACCGTAACACTAGCCCTAGCCCTATATCTAACCCTAACGCTAAACCTAGCCATAGCCCTAGCCTTAGCCCTAGCCCTAACCCTAAACCTAACCTAGCCCTAGTCCTAATCATAACCCTAGCCGTAACTGTAGACTTGGCCCTGGAATTGCCTTAACCCTAACCCTAACCCTAACCCTAGCCCTAGACCTAACCCTAGCGCTAACTCTAACACTAAACCTGAACCTAACCCAAACCCTAAACCTAGCACTCGACCTAAACCTAAACCTAGACCTAAACCTAGCGCTAGCTCTAACACTAAACTTAACCCTAAAAATAGCCCTAAACCTGACTAAACACTAACCAAAAGCTAGCCCTAGACCTAACTCTAAGCCTAGCCCTAATCCTAGCCATAGCCCTAGCCCTAACCCTAAACCTAACCCTAGACTTAGCCCTAACCCTAATTCTAGCCCTAACCCTAACCCTAATCCTAACCATAGCCATAGCCCTAGCCCTAACCCTAAATCTAACCCTACACATAGGACTAGCCCTAGCCCTAACACTAACCCTAACCCTAACCCTAACCCTAATAGCCCTAGCACTAACCCTAGCCAATACCCTAATCATAACACTAACCCTAGCCCTAAAACTAACCATAACCCTTGCCCGAACACTAGCCATAGCCCTAGCCCTAACCCTAAACCTAAAACTAACCCTAGCACTAAACCTAACCCTAACCCTAGACCTAAACCTAAACCTAACCCTAACCCTACCCATAGCCCAAGCCCTAACCCTAAACCTAACCCTAGCCCTAGGACGAGCCCTAGCCCTAACCCTAACCCTAACCCTAACTCTAACCCTAACACTAGTCCTAACAATAACCCACACCATAAACAAAACCCTAAACATAACCATAGTCCTAGCGCTACGCTACAACTAACCAAAACCCTAAACCTAACATTACCTCTAGACCTAGCCCTAGACCTAACCATAACCCTAGCCCTCGGCCTAGCCCTAACCTAATCCTAAAACTAAACCTAACCCTAACCATAGCCCTAACACTAAACCTAACCCTAGCCCTAGCCCGAGTCTTCAACCTAACCCTATCCCTAACACTAGCCCTAACCCTAAACCTAACCCTAACCCTAAACCTAGCCCTAACACTAACCCTAACCCTAACCCTAACACTAACCTAACCCTAACCCTAGCCCTAGGCCTAACCCCAAACCTAATCCTAGACCTAGCCCTAGCCCTAGCCCGTAACCTAACCCTAACCCTAACCCTAGCACTAGCCCTAGCCCTAACCCTAACCGTAAACCTAAGCCTAGCCCTAGCACTAGCTCTAACCCTAACCCTAACGCTAACCCTAACCCAAACCCTAACCCTAGCCTTAGCCCTAGACCTAACACTAACCCTAACCTTAACCCTAGCCCTAACCCTAACCCTAACCCTAGCCATAGCCCTAGCCATAACCCTCAACCGAACCCTAACCCTTGGCCTAGCCCTACCCTAGCACTAACCATAACGCTAACCCTAACATTACCTCTAGGCCTAGGCATAGCCCTAGCCCTACCACAAACGCTAAACCTAACCCTAACCCTAGCCATAGCCCTAGCCCTAGCCCTAGCCCTAACCCTAACCCTAACCGTTACCCTAGCCATAACCCTAACCCTAACCCTAACCCAAGCCCTAGCAATAGCCCTAACCTTAACCGTAACTCAAACCTAGACAAAACCGTAACCCTAACCCTAGCCCTAGCCCTAGCACTAATGCAAACAGAAACCCTACCTCAACCCCAATCCCAAACCCAACCCGAACCCTAAACCTAACTCTAGCACTACCCTATCCCTAACACTAACCCTAACCATAGCCATAGCACTAGACCTAGCCCTAGCCCTAACCCTAGCCCTAACCCCAACCCTAGCCCTAACACTAACCCTATACCTAACCCTAACCCTAGCCCTAGCCCAAGATTAGCACTAAAACTAGCCCTAAACTAGCCCTAGCCCTAGCCCGAGCCCTAACCCTAACCTTAACCCCAACCCCAACCCTAACCCTAACCATAAACCTAGACCTAGCCCTAACACTAACCCTAAACCTAACCCTAGCACTTGCCCTGAAGCTAGGCCTAAAAATAACCCTAACCCTAACCCTAACCCTAGCCCTAGGCATAAACCTAGCCCTGACCCTAGCACTAACCCTATCCCAAACCCTAAACCTAGCCATAGCCCTAACCCTAACCCTAACCCTAACCCTAACCCTAACCCTAACCCAAAGCCTAGCCCTAGCCTTAGCCCTCACGTTAACAATAACCCTAACCCTAGCCCTAACCCTAACCCTAACCCTAACCCTAGCCCTAGCCCTAGGCGTAACCGTAACCCTAACACTAACCATAGCCCTAACACTAACCCTAAACCTAACCATAGCCCTAGCCCTAGGCCTGACCCTAACCCTAGCACTAGACATAGCTCTAGCCCTAGGACGAACCCTAACCATAACACTAGCCTTAGCCCTAGCCTAACCCTAACACTAAACCGAACCTTAGCCCTGGCACTAGCCCTAACCCTAACCCTAAACCTAATGCTATCCATAACCCAATCCATAAACTTAGCCTTAGCCCTAGCCCTAATCCTTAGCCTAACCTTAATGCTAGCCCTAACACTAAACCTAACCCTAGCCCTATCTCGCACCCTGGTCCTAACTCTAGCATTAGCCCTAGTTCTAACCCTATCCATAACGCTAAACCTAGCCCTAAGCCTAACCCTAGCCCTATCCCTAACGCTAACCATAATCCTAACCCTAACCATACCACTAGCCCTAAACCTAACCCTAAACCTACGGCTAGCCCTAGCCATAAATCTATTCATAAACATAGCACTAACCCTAACCCTAACCCTAGACCTAGCCCTAGCCCTAGCTTTAGTCCAAGCCCTACACCTAAGCCTAACCCTAAACCTACCCTGGCCCTAGAGTTAGCCCTAACTCTAACCCTAAACCTAAACCTAAACCTAGACCTAGCCCTGTCCCTAGGCCTAACCCTAACCCTATCCATAAACATAGCCCTAATCCTAACAATAATCCTAGCCCTAGCCCTAATTCTAACCATAACCCTAAAACTAGCCATAGTCCTAGCTCTAAACCCTAATCCTAACCCTAGCCCTAGCCCTAACCCTAACCCTAAACCTGCTCTGGAGCTAGCCCTAACCCTAACACTAACCGCAACCCAGCTCTAGCCCTAACTCTAGCCATAACACTAATCCTAACCCTAACATTAAGCCTAAACCTAGCCCTAGAAAAAACCCGAACCATAGCCCTAACCCTTGCCATAGTCCCAGAGCTAAACCTAAATACTAAACCTAAACCTATCCCTAACCCTAACCCTAAACCTAATCCTAGCCTTACCCCTAGACCTTGCCCTAGCCCTAAACCTAACCCTAACCCTAGCCATAGCACTAGCCCTAAACCTAACCCTAAACCTAACCATAGCCCTAGACCTAACCCTAACCGTAACCATAACCCTAACCTTAAACCTAACCCTTGCCTTACCCCTAGCCCTTGCCCTCGCCCTAACCCTAACCCTAAAGCTACCCAAGCCCTAGACCTAACCCTAACCATAACCCAAACCCTAGCACTAAACCTAACCGTAATCCTAGCCAGAGCCTAACCCTAACCCTAACCCTAACCCTAGACCTAGCCCTAGCCCTAGACCAAGCCCTAAGCATAACCCTAATCCCAACCCTAGTTCTACCCTAACACTAATCCTAATCCTAGGCCTAGCCCTAACCCTAACCGTAACCCTAGCCCTAGACCTAGCCCTAGACCTAACCCTAGCCATAACCTAACCCTAACCTAAACACCAGCCCTAACCCTAACCCTAAACCAAACCCTTAACTAGCCCTAACTCTAACCCTAACCCTAGCCCTAACTCTAACACTAACCCTAGCCCTAGATATAGCCCTAGCCCTAACCCTAACCTTAAACGTACCCATAGTCCTAGACCTAACCCTAACCATAACACTAACACTAGCACTAAACCTAAACCTAAACCTAGCCCTAGCCCTAACCCTAACCCTAACCCTAGTCCTAGTCCTAGCCCTAGCCCTAGCCCTAGCACTAGACGTAAACCTAACACTTACCCTAGCCCTAGACCTAGCCCTAACCCTATCACTAAACCTAACCCTACACCTAACCCTAGCCCTAACCCTAACCCTAATGCTAGTCCTAGCCCTAGCGCTAAACCTAAACCTAAACCTAACCCTATCCCTAACTCTAACACTAACCATAACACTAGCTCTAGCCCTAGCCCTAGCCCTAACCCTAACCCTAGCCCTAACCCTAACCCTAACACTAGCCCTAGCCCTAGGCCTAACCCTAAATATAAACCTAACCCTAGCCCTAACCCTAACACTAACACTAGCCCTAGCCCTAGCCCTAACCCTAACCCTAACCATAACCCTAACCCTAGCCCTAACGCTAGTCCTAACCCTAACCCTACCCCTAACTCCAGCCCTAACCCTAACCCTAAACCTAGCCCTAGCCCAAGCCCTAAACCTAACCCTAACCCTAACATCAACCCCAACAACAAACCCAACAACAAACGTAACACTAACCCTAGCCCTAGCCTAGCCCTAACCCTAAACGTAACTTTACTACTAGCCCTAGACCTAGCCCTATCCCTAACCCTAAACCTAACACCAACCCTAGCCCTAATACTAACACCAAACCTAAACCTAACCCCAGCCGTAGCCCTAGCCCTAGCCCTAACCCTAGCCCTAACACTAGCCCTAGACATAGCCCTAACCCTAAACCGAACCCTAACCCTAGACCTAGCCCTAACCCTAGCCCTAAACCTAACCCTAACCCAAACTCTAGCACTAGCCATAAATCTAGGCCTAACGCTAGCCCTAGCACTAACCCTAACCTAAACCTAAACCTAGCCATAGCCCTAGCCCTAACCCTAGCCCTAAGCCTAACCCTAACCCTAGCCCTAACCTTACATTACCCCTACTCCTAGGCCTAGCCATAGCCCTAGCACTAAACCTAACCCTAAACCTAACGCTAACCCTAGCCCGAACCCGAACCTTAGCCCTAACCCTAACGCTAACCCTAGCCCTAGCCCTAGACCTAGCACTAACCATAACAAAAACCCTAGCCCTAACCCTAACCCTAGCCCTAGCCCTAAACCTAATTGTGACCCTTCCCGAACCCTAGCCCTAACCCTAGTCCTAACCCTAAATCTAACCCTAGACCTAAACATAACCCTAACCCTAACCCTAACCCTAGCCCTAACCCTTACCCTAACCCTAACCTTAACCGTTACCCTAACCCTAACCTAAACCTAGTCCTAGACCTAACCCTAACCCTAGCCTTAAACCTAGCAACAGCCCTAGCCCTAACTCTAAACCTAACCCTAACACTAGCCCTAACCCTAACCCTAGCCCTAGCCCAAACCCTAACCCTAACCCTAACCCTGGTCATAGCCCTAGAACTAAGCCTAAATCTAACCCTAGACCTAGGACTAGCCCTAACCCTAACACTAACGCTAACCCTAGCCCTAACCCTATCCCTAAAAATAACCCACTCCCTAAACCAAACCCTAACACTAGCCCTAGCCCTAGCCCTAACCCTAAACTTAACCCTAACCCAAACCCTAACCCAAACCCTAAACATAAACCTAGACCTAGCCCTAGCCCTAACCCTAAACCTAATCCTAGCCCTTGCCCTGAGGCTAGTCCTAACCCTAACGCTAACCCTAACACTAGCCCTAGCCATAAACGTAGCCCTAAAGCTAGCACTAACAACAAACCTATCCCTAACCCTAAACCTAGCCATAGCCCTAACCCTAACGCTAGCCATAACCCTAACTATAACGCTAGCCCTAACCCTAAACCTAACCCTAAACCTAGGCCTAGACCTAACCCTTACCCTAGCCTTAACCCTAGACATAGACCTAGCCATAACCCTAAAACTAACCCTAGACCCAGGACTGGCCCTAGCCCTAACCCTAACCCTAAACCTAACACTAACCATAGCCCTAACAATAACCTACACAATAAAAAAACCCTAACCTTACCCTAGCCCTAAACCTACCGTACAACTAACCCTAAACCTAACACTAACACTACCTCTAGACCTAGGCCTAGCCCCAGCAGTAACACTAACCCTAACCCTAACCCTAGCTCTATTCCTAACCCTAACCCTAACCCTAGCCCTAGCCTAGCCATAGCCCTTACCCTAGCCCTAAAACTAACCCTAACCCTAGCCCTAGCCCTAGCCCTAGCACTAACCCTAGCCC
This sequence comes from Sylvilagus floridanus, assembly GCA_949820135.1. Lineage (NCBI taxonomy): Eukaryota > Metazoa > Chordata > Mammalia > Lagomorpha > Leporidae > Sylvilagus > Sylvilagus floridanus. Next base: position 147,074,161 of record OX463244.1, on the reverse strand, counting down.
TAAACCAAACCCTAAACCTAGCCATAGCCCTAGACCTAACCCTAACCGTAACCATAAACCTAGCATTAAACCTAACCCTAAACAAGCCCTAGACCTAGCCCTAACCCTAACCCTAACCCTAAACCTAGACCTAGCCCTAGCCCTAGCTCTAGCCCTAACCCTAAGCCTAAACCCAACCCTACTCCTAGCCTAACCCTAATCCTAAACCTAGCCCTAGCACTAGCCCTAACCCTAACACTAACACTAACCCTAACCCTAACCCTAGCCCTAGCCTTAACCCAAACCGTAACCACAACCCCAGCTCTAAACCTAACCCTAAACCAAACCCCAAATCTAACCCTAAACATAAATGTAGACATAGCCCTAACCCTAACCGTAACCCTAACCCTAGGCCTTGCACTGGAGCTAGCCCTAACCCTAACCCTAACCCTAAACCTAGCATAAGCCATAACCCTAGCCCTAACACTAACCTTAACCCTAACCCCAAACCGAACAAAAACCATAACCCTAAACCTAGCCCTAGCCTAGTCCAAACCCTAACCCTAACCCTAGCCCTAGCCCTAGCCCTAGCCCTAACCCTAGCACCTGCCCTTGCCCTAACCCTAACCTTAGTCCTAGCCCTAACTCTAACCTTAACCCTAGCCCTAGCCCTAACCCTAGCCTTAACCCAAACCCTAACCTTAACCCTAACCTTAAACCTAGCCCTAGACCTAACACTAAACCTAACCCTAACTCTAAACCTAACCCTATCCCTAACCCTAATGCTAACCCTAACCCTACCCTAACACTAGCCATAGAACTAACCCAAAACCTAATGCTAGAGCTAATACTAGCACCTGCCCTTGCCCTAACCCTAACGTTAACCCTAATCCTAACCCTAATCCTAGCCCTAACCCTAACCCTAACACTTGGCCTAGCCCTAGGCCTAACCCTAACTATAAACATAACCCTAGCCATAACCCTAATAATAACCCTTACCCTAGCCGTAGCACTAGCCCTAGCCCAAGCCCTAACCCTAAACCCAACCCTAGTCCTACACTAACCCTAATCCTAATCCTAGGCCTAGCCCTAACTCTAACGGTAACCCTAGCCAAGGACCTAGCCCTAGACGTACCCTTAAACCTAACCCTAACCCTAACCTAAACACCAGCACTAAACCTAACCCTAAACCAAACCCTAACCCTAGCCCTAACCCTAACCCTAACCCTAGCTCTAAACCTAACCCTAACCCTAGCCCTAGCCCTAACCCTAGCCATAACCCTAAACCTAAACGTACCCATAGCCCTAGACTTAACCGTAAACATAACCCTAAACCTAGCACTAAACCTAACCCTAACGTAGCCCTAGCCCTAACCCGAACCCTTACCCTAACCCTAACCCTAACCCTAGACCTAGCCCTAGCTCTAGCCCTAGCCCTAACCCTAGCCCTAGTCCTATCCCTAACCCTAAACCCAACCCTAGTCCTACCCTAACCCTAATCCTAATCCTAGTCCTAGCCCTAACCCTAACCGTAACCCTAGCCCTAGACCCAGCCCTAGACCAGGCCTTGCCCTAACCCTAACCTAAACACCAGCCCTAATCCTAAATCTAAACCAAACCCTAACCCTAGCCCTAGCCACAGACCTAGCCCTAAGCCTAGCACTAACACTAGCCCTAGCCCTAGCCCTAACCGTACCCAAACCCCAACTTTAACCCTAACCATAAACCTAGAGATAGCCCTAACCCTAGTCCTAACCCTAACCCTAACCCTAGGCCTTGCCCTGGAGCTAGCCCTAACCCTAGCCCTAACCCTAACCCTAACCCTAACCCTAGCAAAAGCCATAACCATAGCCCTAACACTAGCCTTAACCCTAACCCTAACGCTAACCATAAACCTAGCCCTAGCCCTAGCCATAAACCTAACACTTACCCTAGCCCTAGCCCTAGCCCTATCCCTAAACCAAACCCTACACCTAACCCGAGCCCTAACCCTAACCCTAACGCTAGTCCTAGCCCTAGCGCTAACCCTAAACCTAAACCTAACCCTATCCCTAAAACTAACACTAACCATAACCATAGCCCTAGCCCTAGCCCTAACCCAAACCCTAACCCTAGCCCTAACCCTAACCCTAACACTAGCCCTAGCCCTAGGCCTAACCCTAAATATAAACCTAACCTTAGCCCTAACCCTAACACTAACACTAGCCCTAGCCCTAGCCCTAACCCTAACCGTAACCCTAAACCTAGCCCTAATGCTAGTCCTAACCCTAACCCTACCCCTAACTCCAGCCCTAACCCTAACCCTAAACCTAGCCCTAGCCCAAGCCCTAAACCTAACCCTAACCCTAACCTCAACCCGAACAACAAACGCAACAACAAACGAAACACTAACCCTAGCCCTAGCCTAGCCCTAACCCTAACCTTAGTTTTACTACTAGCCCTAGACCTAGCCCTAGCCCTAACCCTAAACCTAACACCAACCCTAGCCCTAATCCTAACAATAAACCTAAACCTAACCCTAGCCGTAGCCCTAGCCCTAGCCCTAACACTAGCCCTAACACTAGCCCTAGACCTAGCCCTAACCCTAAACCGAACCCTAACCCTAGACCTAGCCCTAACCCTAGCCCTAAACCTAACCCTAACCCTAACTCTAGCACTAGCCATAAACCTAGGCCTAACGCTAGCCCTAGCGCTAACCCTAACCTAACCCTAATCTAGCCATAGACCTAGCCCTAACCCTAGCCCTAAGCGTAACCCTAACCCTAGCCCTAACCTTACATTACCACTACTCCTAGGCATAGCCATAGCCCTAGCACTAACCCTAACCCTAACCCTAATGCTAACCCTAGCCCTAACCCGAACCCTAGCCCTAACCCTAACGTTAACCCTAGCACTAGCCCTAGGCCTAGCACTAACCATAACGCAAACCCTAGCCCTAACCCTAACCCTAGCCCTAGCCCTAAACCTAACCGTAACCCTTCCCGAACCCTAGCCCTAACCCTAGTACTAACCCTAAATCTAACCCTAGACCTAAACATAACCCTAACCCTAACCATAACCCTAGTCCTAACCCTAGCCCTAACCATAAACCTAACCATTACCCTAACCCTAACCTTTACCCTTACCCTAACCCTATACCTAAACCTAGTCCTAGACCTAACCCTAACCCTAGCCCTAAACGTAGCAACAGCCCTAGCCCTAACCCTAAACCTAACCCTAACCCTAGCCCTAAACATAACCCTAGCCCTAGCCCGAACCCTAACCCTAACCCTAACCCTAGTCGTAGCCCTAGAACTAACCCTAAATCTAACCCTAGACCTAGGACTAGCCCTAGACCTAACCCTAACACTAAACCTAACCCTAACCTTAACCCTAAATATAACCCACACCCTAAACCAAACCCTAACACAAGCCCTAGCCCTAGACCTAACCCTAAACTTAACCCTAACCCAACCCTAACCCTAACCCTAAACATAAACCTAGACCTAGCCCTAGCCCTAACCTTATACCTAATCCTAGCCCTTGCCCTGAGGCTAGTCCTAACCCTAACGCTAACCCTAACACTAGCCCTAGCCATAACCGTAGCGCTAAAGCTAGCACTAACAATAACCCTATCCCTAAGCCTAAACCTAGCCATAGCCCTAATGCTAACGCTAGCCATAACCCTAACAATAACGCTAGCCCTAACCCTAAACCTAACCCTAAACCTAAACCTGTTCCTAAGGCTAACCCTAACACTAGCACTAACCATACCATTAGTCCTAACGCTAACACTAAACCTAGCCAAAGCACAAGCCCGAACACTAATCCTAAACCTATCCCTAACGCTAAACAAAAACCTAACCCAAAACCTAGCCCTAGCCCAAACCCTGTCCCTAACCCTAACCCTAACCCTAGCCCAAAACCTAAACCTAACACTAACCCTAGCCCTAACTCTAACCCTGACCCTAACCCTAGCCATAGCAATAACCCTAAACATAGCCCTACCTAGCCCTATCCCTAACCCTAACCCTAACCCTAACCCTAGACCTAGCCCTAGCCCTAACAAACAATAACCCTAACCCTAGCCCTAACACTAAACCTAATCCTAACCCTAACCCTAAACCTAACCCTAACCTTAACCCTAAACCTAGTCCTAGACCTAACCCTAACCCTAGCCCTAGCCATAAACATAGCCCTAACCCAAGCACTAACCATAAACCTAAACCAAACCCTAAACCTAGCCATAGCACTAACATTAAACCTAGCCCTAACCCTAACCCTAACCTTAACCCTAGCACTAGTTCTAGCCCTAACCCTAAACCTAACCCTAACCCTAGCCCGAATTCTAAGCCTAACCATAACCAGAGCCCTAGCCCTAACACTAGCCCTAACCCTAACCCTAACCCTAACCCTAGCACTAGACCTAACACTAATCCTAGCAATACCCTAGGCGTAACCCTAGCACGATCATAACCCTAAACCTAACCCTAACACTAGACCTAACCATAATCCTAGCCCTAACCCTAAACCTAACCCTAACCCAGGCATAGCCCTAGCCCTAGCCCTAACCCCACCGTTAACACTAGCCCTAGCCCTAGCCTTAGCACTAGCCCTATACCTAACCAGAAGCCCAACACTAACCCTAAACATAAACCTAGACCTAGCCATAACCCTAAACCTAACCTTAACCCTAACCCTACTCCTTGACCTGGAGCTAGGAGTAACACTAAACATAACCCTAACCATAATCCTAGCACTATCCATAACCCTAGGCCTAACCCTAGCCCTAACCCTAACTCTAGCCCTAGCCCTAACCCTAGCCCTAACCCTAAACCTAACCCTAACCTTAACCCTAAGCCTAGTCCTAGACCTAACCCTAACCCTAGCCCTAACCCTAACCTTAACACGACCCTAGTTCTAGCACTAACCTTAAAACTAAACCTAACCCTAGCGCAAAATATAAGCCTAACCCTAACCAGAGCACTAGCCCTAACCCTAGCTCTAACCCTAACCCTAACCCTAACCCTAAACCTAGCCATAGACCTAAACCTAACACTAACCCTAACCCTAGACCTAGGATTAAACCTAGCCCTAACTCTAACCTTAACCCTAAACATAACCCTAGCCCTAACTATAACTCACACCCTAAACCAATCCCTAACCCTAGCCTTAGGCCTAGCCCTACCCTAGAACTAACCCTCACCCTAAACCTAACCCTAGCCCTAGCCATAAACATAGCCCTAATCAAAGCACTAACCCTAACCCTAACCCCAACCAAAACCTAGCCATAGCCCTAACCCTAACCCTAGCCCTAGTTCTAGCCCTAAACCTAAAGCTAACCTAACCCTAGTCCAAAATCTAAGCCTAACCCTAACCAGAGCCCTAGCCCTAACCTTAGCCATAACTCTAAAGCTAATCCTAATCCTAAACCTAAACCTAGCCCTAGACCTAACCCTAACCCTAGCCCTAACTCTAGCCATAGCCCTAGCCCTAACACTAAACCTAACCCTAGCCCTAGGATTAAACCTAGCCCTAACCCTAACCCTAATCCTAAACATAACCCTAGCCCTAACTATAACACACACCCTAAACCAATCCCTAAAGCTAGCCTTAGGCCTAGCCCTACTCTAGAACTAACCCTAACCCTAACAGTAACCCTAGCCCTAGCCATAACCATAGCCCTAACCCAAGCACTAAACCTAACCCTAACCGCAACCCTAAACCTAGACATAGCCCTAACCCTAACCCTAGCCCTAACCCTAACCCTAACCCTAGCCCTAGTTCTAGCCCTAACCCTACACCTAACCCTAACCCTAGTCCGAAATAAGCCTAACCCTAACCAGGGCCCTAGCCCTAACCCTAGCCCTAACCCTAACCCTAACCCTAACCCTAACCCTAAACCTAGCTCTAGACCTAACCCAAACTCTAGCCCTAACCCTAGCCATAGCCCTAGCCCTAAACCTAAACCTAACCCTAACCCTAACCTAGCCCTAACCCTAATCCTAGCCATAACCCTTACCCTAACCCTAATCCTAGCCATAACCCTAACCCTAACCCTAGCCCTAAACCTAAACCCAACCCTAACCCTATACTAAACCTAGCCTTAGACCTAGCCCTAGCCCTAGCCCTAGCACTAACCCTAACCCAAAGCCTAGCCCTAGCCTTAGCCCTCACCCTAACCCTAACCCTAACCCTAGCCCTAAACCTAACCCTAAACCTAGCCATAGCCCTAGGGCTAACCGTAAGCCTAATCCTAACCCTAGAACTAATCCTAACCCTAAACCTAACCGTAGCCCTAGCCCTAGGCCTAAACCTAACCCTAATGCTAGACCTAGCCCTAGCCCTTGCCCGAACCCTAACCCTAAGCTTAGCCTTAGCCCTAGCCCTAGCCTAACCCTAAACCTAACCCTAACCCTAGCCCTAGCACTAGCCCTAACCTTAACCCTAACCCTAACGCTAGCCATAACTCATACCCTAAACCTAGTGTTAGACTTAATCCTTACCCTAACCTTAAACCTAGCCCTAACCGTAAACCTAACCCTAGCCCTATCTCTCACCCTGCTACTAACTCTAGCATTAGCCCTAACCCAAACCCTAGCCACAAACCTAACCCTAGCCCTAAACCTAAACCTAGCCCTATCCCTAACGCTAATTCTAATCCTAACACTAACCATACCACTAGCCCTAACCCTAAACCTAAACCTAGCCCTATCCCTAGACCTAACCCTATTCATAAACCTAGCCCTAATCCTAACCCTAACTCTAGCCCTAGCCCTAGCCATAGCCCTAACACTGAGCCTAACCCTAAACCTAGCCATGGCCCTGGAGCTAGCCCTAACCCTAACCATAAAACTAAACATAACCCTAGCACTATCCCTAGGCCTAACCCTAACCCTAATCCTAGAACTAGCACTAGCCCTAGTCCGAACCCTAACCCTAACCCTAGAAGTAGCCCTAGCCCTAAACCTAACCATAACCCTAACCCTAGCCCTAGCACTAACCCTAACCCTAAACAAAACCCTAGCTCTAGCACTAACCCTAGCCCTAATCCTAATCATAACCCTAAACCTAACCATAAACCTAGCCATAGACCTAACCCTAACCCTAGCCCTAACACTAGCCATAGCCCCAGACCTAACACTAACCCTAGCCATAACCCTAGCCATAGCCCCAGACATAATATTAAACCTAACCCTAACCCTAGCCATAAAAATAACCCTTGCCCTAACCCTAACCCTAGCCATAGACCTAGCCATAACCCTCACCCTAACCCTAGCCCTAGGCCTAGCACTCCCCCTAACCCTAACCCTAACCCTAGCCCTAGCCCTGGAGCTAGCACTAACCCTAACCATAACCATAACCCTAACCCTAAAACTAACCCTAAACCTATCCATAGCCCTAGACCTAAACCCTAACCGTAACCATAAACCTAGCCCTAAACCAAACCCTAAACCTAGCCCGAGCCATAGCCCTAACACTAACCCTAAACCGAACCCTAGTCCTAGCCCTAACCCTAATCCTAACATAGCCCTAAACCTAACCCTAACCCTAACCCTAACCCTAGCCCTAACCCTAACCCTAACCCTAGCTCTAAACCTAACCCTAACCCTAGCCCTAGCCCTAACCCTAGCCATAACCCTAAACCTAAACGTACCCATAGCACTAGACTTAACCGTAAACATAACCCTAAACCTAGCCCTAGACCTAGCCCTAGCACTAACTCTAACCCTAAACACAACCCTAGCTCTAACCCTAACACTAAACCAAACCCAAATCATAGCCCTAGACATAGTCCTAGCCCTAAACCTAGACCTAGCCGTAGCCCTAGCCCGAGCCCTAACCCTAACCCTAACTCTAACAATAATCCTAGCACTAGCTCTAATCCTAACCATAAAACTAGCCCTAGCCCTAGTCCTAACCCTAACTCTAACCCTAGCCATAACCCTAACCCTAACCCTAACCCTTGCCCTGGCACTGGAGCTAGCCCTAACCCTAACCCTAACCCTAACCCTAACCCTTGCCCTAAACATAACCCTAGCCCTACCCTAAACTTAACCCTAGCCATATGCTAGCACTAACCCTCAACTTAACCCTTGCCCTAGGCCTAGCCCTAGCCCTAACACTAACACTAAACCTAACCATAACCCTAGCCCTAACAATAACAAACACCATAAACAAAACCCTAATCCTACCCTCGGCCTAGCCCTACCCTAGCACTAACCCTAACCCTATCCTAACATTACCTCTAAACATAGGCCTAGCCCTAGCCCTAGCACTAACCCTAACCCTGAACATAACCCTTCCCTAACCCTAGCTCTAACCCTAACCCTAGCCCTAGCCCTAGCCGTAGCACTAGACCCTAACCCTAACCCCAAAACTAACCCTAACCCTGAAACTAGACATAGCCCTAACCCTAATCCTAACCCTAACCCTAGCCCTTGCCCTGGAGCTAGCCCTAACCCTAACCCTAGCCCTAGCCCTAACCCTAACCATAACCCTAGCCCTAGCCCTAACCCTAACCGTAGCCCTATCCCTAGACCTAACATTAACCCTAAGCCAAAACCCCAACCCCAACCACAACACCAACACTAACCCTACCCCTAACCCTAACCCAAACCCTAAACATAACACTAGCCCTAACCCTAACACTTACACAAACACTAACCCTATCCATGGCCCTAGCCCGAGCCATAACCCTAACACTAAACTTAGCACTAGCCCTACCCCTATCCCTATTACTAGTCCTAACGCTAACCGTAACCCTAACCCTAGCATTAACCTTACCCTAACCTACACCTATGACAAGCCCTAGCCCTAACGTTAAACCTAACCCAAAACCTAGTCCTAAAACAAACTCTAGCACTAAACCTAACCCTAATTCTAACCCTAGAAATAGCCGTAGCCCTAACCTAAACCTAACCCAAGACCTAAGCATCACCATAACAATAAATCTTTCATTAGCCCTAGCCCTAACTCTAGCCAAAACCCTAACCCTAACCTTAACCCTAGCCCTAACCCTAGCCCTAGCCCTAACCCTAACCCTTACCCTAACCCTAGCCCTAGGCTAAACCTAAACTAGCCCTAGCACTAACACTGACAGTAACCCTAGCCCTAACCCGAACCCTAACCCTAACCCTAGCCTTGGCCCAGCAGCTAGCCTAACCCTAACCCTAACCCTAACCCCAGCCCTAGCCTATAGCTAATCCTAGCCCTAACCCTAGACATAGCCCTAGCCCTAACACTAAACTTAACCCTAAACCTAGGCCTAGCCCTAACCCTAGCCAGAACTCTAACCCTAACTCTGCCCTAGCCCAAGTCCTAGCCCTAACCCTAACCCTAAACCTAGACCTAGCCCTAACCCTATCATAAACCTAGCCATAGCCCTAACCATAACCCTAACCCTAACCATAACACCAGCCGTACCTTAGACATAACCCTAACCCTAGTCCTAACCCTAACCCTAGCCCTAAACCTAGCCCTTACCCTAACCCTAACACTAGCACTAGCCCTAACCCTAAACCTAACTCTAGCCCTAGCACTTGCCCTAACCCTAACCCAAACCCTAACCCTAAACCTAACCCTAACGCTAGTCCTACACCTAACAATAACCCTAGCCTTAGCCCTATACCTAGCCGTAAACCCAACCCTAACACTTCCCCTAAACCTAACCCTAGTCCTAGCCCTCAACTTAACCCAAACTCTGGCGTTAGCCCTAGCCCAAACACTAGCCATAACCCTAAACATAACCCTAACCCTAACTCTAACCATAATCCTAGCACTAGCCCTAAACCGAACCATAACACTAGCCCTAGCCCTAGTCCTAACCCTAATCGTAACCCTAGCCCTAACCCTAACCCAAACCCTAGCCCTAGCCCTAACCCTCAGCCTAACCCTAAACTTAGCCCTGGCTTGGAGCTAGCCCTAACCCTAACCCTAAACCTAACCGTAGCCCTAACCCTAACCGTAACCCTAACCCTAAACCTAAACTTAGCCCTGCCCTAGGCCTAACCCTAACCCTAGCCCTAACCCTAGCCCTAATCCTAACACTGAGCCTAGACCTAGCCCTAATCCTAACCCTAACCCTAAACCTAGCCCTAGCCCTAACCCTAGTGCTAACCAAAAACCTAACCCTAGCACTAGCCCTAACCCTAACCATAACCCTAACTCTAACCCTGGCTCTGGAGCTAGCCCTAAACCTAACCGTAAACCCAACCCTAGCTCTAGCCGTAACCCTAGCCCTAATCCTAATCCTATCCCTAAAGCTAACCAAACCTAGCCTTAAGCTAACCCTAACCCTAGCCCTAACCCTAGCCATAGCCCCAGACATAACCCTAAACCTAACCCTAAACCTAGCCCTAGCCCTATACCTAACCATAGCCCTAAACATAACCCTAGCCATAGCCCTAGCCATACCCCTCAACCTAACCCTAGCCCTAGGCCTAGCCCTAGCCCTAACGCTAACCCTAATGCTAAACCTAACCCTAGCCCTAACCATAAACCTAGACCTAGCCCTGCCCCTAGGCCTAACCCTAACCCTAGCCCTAACCCTAGCACTAACCATAAACCTAACCCTAGCCCTAGCCATAGGCCTAGCTCTAACTTCAACTTAACCCTAGCCCTAGCTTTAACCTTAACCCTAACTCTGCTCTGGAGCTAGCATTAACCCTAACCCTAACCCCAACACTACCTCTAAACCTAACTCTAGTCCTAACCCTAACCCTCACCCTAACCCTTACCCAAAATCTAGCCCTAGACCTAAACCTAACCCTCACCCTATCCCTAAACATAACCCTATCCCTAACCCTAACCCTACCCACAGACCTAGCCATAACCCTCAAAGAAACGCTAGACATAGGCCTAGCCCTAGCACTAACGCTAACCCTAACCGTAACCCTAACCCTAGCCCTAACCCTAACCCTAAACCTAGCCCTAGACTTAGCCCTAGCCCTAGCCCTAAACCTAACCATAACACTAGCCCTAGCCCTAGCCCTAACCCTAACCCTAAACCTAACCCTAAACCTAGTCATAGCCCTAGACCTAACCCTAACCGTAAACCTAACCCTAGCACTAAACCTAACCCTAACCCTAGCCCTAGCCCTAACACTAACCCTAACCCTAAAAGTAAAGTCAGCTCTAGCCCTAGCCCTAATCCTAACCCTAAACCCAACATTAGCCCTAGCCTAACCCTATTCCTAATCCTAGCCCTAGACCTAACACTAACCCTAACCCTAGCCCTAGCCCTAGCCCTAGACCTAGCGATAGCCCTAACCCTAACCATAACCTCAACCCAAGCCCTAACTCTAACCCTTAACTAAACCCTAACCCTAGCCCTAGCCTTAGCCCTAGCCCTAACCATAACCCAAACCCCAACTCTAGCCCTAACCATAAACCTAGACCTAGCCCTAACCCTAAACCTAACCCTAACCCTAACCCTAACCCTAGGCCTTGCCCTGCAGATATACCTAACCCTAACCCTAAACATAACCCTAACCCTAATCCTATCAAAAGCCATAACCCTAGCCCTACCCTAGCTCTAAACCTATCCCTAAACAAAGCCCTAGCCCTAGACCTAACCCTAACCCTAACCCTATACCTAACCCTAGCCCTAAAACTAACACTAACCCTAAACCTAAACCTACCCCTAGCCCTAGCCCTAACCCTAACCCTAAACCTAGACCTAGCCCTAGCACTAACCGTAACTCTAAACATAGCCTTAGACCTAACCCTAACCCTAGCCCAAACCATAGCCCTAGGACTAACCCTAACCCTAAACCTAACCATAACTCTAAAATAGCCCTAGACAAAACCCTAACGCTAACCCTAACCCTAGCCATAGCCCTAACCCAAAACCTAACCCTACACCTAGTACTAGCCCTAGCCCTAACCCTAACCATAACCCTACCCCTAACTCTAGCCCTAACCCTAGCACTAACACTAGCCCTAGACCTAGCCTTAACCCTAACCCGAACCATAACCCTAGCCCTTGCCCTGAAGCTAGCCCTAACGCTAAACCTAACCCTAACCCTAGCGCTAGCCATAAACCTAGGCCTCACCCTAGCCCTAGCGCTAACCCTAACCCTAAGCCTTAAACCTAGCCATAGCACTAATTCTAACCATAACCCTAAGCCTAAACCTAACCCTAAACCTAGCCCAAACCCTAAACCTAGCCCTAGCCCTAACCCTAAAACTAACCCTAACCCTAGCCGTAGCCCTAGCCCTAACCATAAATCCAACCCTAGACCTAGGACTAGCCCTAGCTCTATCCCTAACCCTAACATTAAACATAAGCCTAACCCTAAAAATAACCCACACCCTAAACCAAACCCTAACACTACCCTAGCCCTAGCACTAGCCCTAACCTTAACCATAACACTAACCCTAACCCAAAACATAAACCTAGACCTAGCCCCAGCCCTAACACTAAACCTAACCCTAGCTCTTGCCCTGTAGCTAGACCTAACCCTAACCCTAACCCTAACCCTAGCCCTAGCCATAACCCTAGCCCTAAAGATAGCACAAACCCTAACCCTATACCTAACCCTAAACCTAGACATAGCCCTAACCCTAACGCTAGCCATAACCCTAACAATAACCCCAGCCCTAGTCCTAGCCCTAACCCTAACCCTAACACTAACCCTAGCCCTAAACCAAACCCTAACTCTAACCCAATACATAGCCTTAGCCCTAGCCCTAGCCCTAACCCTAACCCTAAACCCAACCCTAGTCCTAACCTAACTCTAATCCTGATCCTAGGCTTAGCCCTAACCCTAAGCGTAACCCTAGCCCTAGACCTAGACCTAGCCCTAGCCCTAGCACTAACCCGAACACTAACCTAAACACCAGTCCTAACCCTAACCCTAAACTAAACCCTAACCCTAGCCCTAGCCGTAGCCCTAGCCCTAACCCTAGCACTAACACTAGCCCTAGCCCTAGCCCTAACCATAACAAAACCCCAACTGTAACCCAAACCATAAACCTAGAGCTAGCCCTAACCCTAGCCCTAATCCTAACCCTAACCCTAACCCTAGGCCTTGCCCAGGAGCTAGCCCTAACCCTAGCCCTAACCCTAACCCTAACCCTAACCCTAACCCTAAACCTAAACCTAGCAAAAGCCATAACCCTAGCCCTAACACTAGCCTTAACCCTAACCCAAACCACTACCCTAAACATAAACCTAGGCCTAGCTCGAGCTGTAAACCTAACCCTTACCCTAGCCCAAGCACTAGCCCTAACCCTAACCCTAACCTTAACCCTACACCTAAACCTAGCCCTAACCCTAAACTTAACCCTTACCCTAACCCTAAGCTAAACCTAGTCCTAGACCCAACCCTAACAATAGCCCTAAACCTAGCAACAGCCCTAGCCCTAACCCTAAACCTAACCCTAACCCTAGCCCTAACCCTAACTTTAGCCGTAGCCCTAGCCCTAGCCCGAACCCTAACCCTAACCCTAACCCTAGTCGTAGCCCTAGAACTAACCCTAACCCTAACCCTAGACCTAGGACTAGCCCTAGCCCTAACCCTAAAACTAACCCTAACCCTAAACCTAACCCTAACTCTTAAAATAACCCACACCCTAAACCAAACCCTAACACTAGCCCTAGCCCTAACCCTAACCTTAACCCTAACCCTAACCCTAGCCCAAAATATTAACATAAACCTATCCCTAACCCTAACCCTAAACCTAATCCTAGCCCTTGCCCTGTAGATAGTCCTAACCCTAACCCTAACCCTACCCCTAGCCTTAACAGTAGCCCTAAAGCTAGCACTAACCCTAACCCTCTCGCTAACCCTAAACCTTGCCATAGCCCTAACCCTAACGCTAGCCATAACCCTAACAATAACACAAGCCCTAGTCCTAGCCCTAACCCTAAACCTAAGCCGAACCCTAGGTCTAACTCTAACCCTAAACCTAACCCTAAACCTAGCCCTTGACCTAACCCTAACCCTAGCCTTAAACCTAGCCATAGACCTAGCCCTAACCCGAAACCTAACCCTAGACCCAGGACTAGCCCTAGCCCTAAGCCTAACCCTAAACCTAAACCTAACACTAACCCTAGCCCTAACAATAACCTACCCACTAAAAAAAACCCTAACCCTAGCCCAAGGCATAAACCTACCCTAGAACTAACCCTAACCCTAACACTAACATTACCTCTATACCTAGGCCTAGCCCTAGCACTAACACTAACCCTAACCCTAACCCTAACCTAGCCCTAAACCTAACCACAGCCCTAACCCTAACATTATCCTAGCCCTAGAACTAGACCTAGACATAGCCCTAAGGCTAACCCAAACCCTAGCCCTAGCCCTAGCACTAAACCTGACCCAAAGCCTAGCCCTAGCCTTAGCCCTCACCCTAAACCTAACCCTAACCCTAGCCCTAACCCTAATCCTAGCCCTAAACCTAGCCCTAACCCTAACCCTAACCCTAACCCTAGCCCTAGCACTAGTCCTAACCCTAACCCAAAGCCTAGCACTAACCTTAGCCCTCACCCTAACCCTAACCCTAACCCTAGCCCTAACCCTAAACCTAACCCTAAACCTAACCCTAGCCCTAGCCCTAGCCCTAGGCCTAACAGTAACCCTAACCCTAACCCTAACCCTAACCCTAAACCTAACACTAAACATAACCATAGACCTAGCCCTAGGCCTACCCTAACCCTAAACCTAGACCTTGCCATAGCCCTAGCCCAAACCCTAACCCTAACACTAGCCTTAGCCCTAGCCTAACCCTAGCCCTCACCCTAAACCTAACCCTAGCCCTGGCACTAGCCTTAACCCTAACCCTAACCCTAACACTAGCCATAACCCAATCCCTAAACCTAGCCTTAGCCCTAGCCCTAATCCTTAGCCTAACCTTAACCCTATCCCTAACCCTAAACGTAACCCTAGCCCAATCTCGCACCCTGGTCCTAACTCTAGCATTAGCCCTAGCCCTAGCCCTAACCATAACCCTAACCCTAGCCTTAAACCTAAACCTAGCCCTATCCCCAAGGCTAAACCTAACCTAACCCTAACCATAACACTAGCCCTAACCCTAACCCTAACGCTAGCCCTAGCCCTAGCCATAACCCTCAACCTAACCCTAGCCTTAGGCCTAGTGCTAGCCATAACACTAACCCTAACCCTAACACTAACCCAATCCCTAACCCTAACCCTAAACCTAGCCGTAGCCTTAGCCCTAGCCCTTGCCCTTGCCCTAAACCTAACCGTAAAACTAGCACTAGCCCATGGCCTAGCCCTAACCATAACCCTAAAACAAACACTAAACATAGCCATAGCCCTAGACCTAACCCTAACCGTAACCCTAAACCTAGCATTAAACCTAATCCTAAACCTAGCACTAGCCCTAGCCCTAACCCTAACCCTAAACCTAGCCCTATCCTAGCCCTAGCCATAAAACTAACACTAAACCCAACCCTACTCCTAGCCTAACCCTAATCCTAATCCTAGTCCTAGCGCTAACCATAATCCTAACACTAACCCTAACCCTAACCCTAACCCTAATCCTAAACCTAGCCCTAGCCCTAACCCTAACCCTAGCACTAACACTAGCCATAGCCCTAGCCCTAACCCTTAACCTAACCCTAACCCTAGCCCTAAACCTAATAATAGCCGTAAACCTAACCCTAACCCTAATCCTAGCCATAACCCTAACCCTAACCCTAACCCTAGCCCTAACAATAACCATAACCCTAGCCCAGGCACTAGCCCTAAACCTAACCCTAACCCTAAACCTAGCAAAAGCCATAACCCTAGCCCTAACACTAACCCTAACTCCAACCCTAACCCTAAACATAACCCTAATCCTAGCCCTAGCCCAAAACCTAACCATAACCCTAGCCCTAGCCCTAGCCCTAGCCCTAACCGTAACCCTACACCTAACACTAGCCCTAACCCTAACCCCAGCCCTAGCCCTTGCCCTAAACCTAACCTTAACCCTAGCCCTAACCCTAACTTTAACCCTAGCCCTAGACCTAGCCCTTGCCCTAACCCAAACCCTAACCCTAACTCTAACACTAAACCTAGTCCTAGACCTAACCCTAACCCTAGCCCAAACCCTAGCACTAGCCCTAGCCCTAACCCTAAACCTATCCCTAACTCTAAACCTAACCCTATCCCTAACCCTAACACTAACCCTAACCCTAGCCATAGCCCTAACCAAAACCTAACGCTAGACCTTGTACTAGCCCTAGTGCTAATCCTAACCCTAACCCTAACCCTGCCCTAACCCTAACCCTAACACTAGCCCTAGCCCTAGGCCATAGAAAACCTAAACAGACCCATAAGTGAGTCAGAAATTGAATCAGTAATAAAGGCCCTCCCAACAAAGAAAAGCCCAGGACCAGATGGATTCACTGCTGAATTCTACCAGACATTTAAAGAAGAACTAACTCCAATTCTTCTCAAACAATTCAGAACAATCGAAAAAGAGGGAATCCTCCCAAATTCGTTCTATGAAGCCAGCATCACCTTAATTCCTAAGCCAGAAAAAGAAGCATCATTGAAAGAGAATTACAGACCAATATCCCTAATGAATATAGATGAAAAAACCTCAATAAAATTCTGGCCAATAGACTGCAACAACACATCAGAAAGATCATCCACCCAGACCAAGTATGCAGGGATGGTTCAATACTCATAAAACAATCAACGTGATACACCACATTAACAGACTGCAGAAGAAATGCCATATGATTATCTCACTAGACGCAGAGAAAGCATTTGATAAAATTCAACACCCTTTCATGATGAAAACCCTAAGTAAACTGGGTATAAAAAGACATTCCTCAATACAATCAAAGCAATTTATGAAAAACCCACGGCTAATATCCTATTGAATGGGGAAAAGTTGGAAGCATTTCCACTGAGATCTGGTACCAGACAGGGATGCCCACTCTCACCACTGCTATTCAATATAGTGCTGGAAGTCTTAGCCAGAGCTATTAGGCAAGAAAAAGAAATTAAACGGATAAAATTGGGAAGAAAGAACTCAAACTATCCCTCTTTGCAGATGACATGATTCTTTATTTAGGGGGCCCAAAGAACTCTACTAAGAGACTATTGGAACTCATAGAAGAGTTTGGCAAAGTAGCAGGATATAAAATCAACGCACAAAAATCAACAGCCTTTGTATACACGGGCAATGCAACGGCTGAGGAAGAACTGCTAAGATCAATCCCATTCACAATAGCTACAAAAACAATCAAATACCTTGGAATAAACTTAACCAAGGAAATTAAAGATCTCTACAATGAAAATTACAAAACCTTAAAGAACGAAATAGAAGAGGATACCAAAAAATGGAGAAATCTTCCATGCTCATGGATTGGAAGAATCAATATCATCCAAATGTCCATTCTGCCAAAAGCAATTTACAGATTCAATGCAATACCAATCAAGATACCGAGGACATTCTTCTCAGATCTGGAAAAAATGATGCTGAAATTCATATGGAGACACAGGAGACCTCGAATAGCTAAAGCAATCTTGTACAACAAAAACAAAGCCGGAGGCATCACAATACCCAATTTCAGGACATACTACAGGGCAGTTGTTATCAAAACAGCATGGTACTGGTACAGAAACAGATGGATAGACCAATGGAACAGAATAGAAACACCAGAAATCAATCCAAACATCTACAGCCAACTTATATTTGATCAAGGATCCAAAACCAATCCTTGGAGTAAGGACAGTCTGTTTAATAAATGGTGCTGGGAAAACTGGATTTCCATGTGCAGAATCATGAAGCAAGATCCCTACCTTTCACCTTACACAAAAATTCATTCAACATGGATTAAAAATTTAAACCTATGACCCGACACCATCAAATTATTAGAGAGCATAGGAGAAACTCTGCAAGACATAGGTACTGGCAAAGACTTCTTGGAAAAGACCCCAGAAGCACAGGCAGTCAAAGCCAAAATTAACTACTGGGATTGCATCAAGTTGAAAAGTTTCTGTACTGCAAAAGAAACAGTCAGGAAAGTGAATAGGAAACCGACAGAATGGGAAAATATATTTGCAAACTGGGCAACAGATAAAGGGTTGATAACCAAAATCTACAAAGAAATTAAAAAAACTCCACAACATCAAAACAAACAACCAAATCGAGAGATGGGCCAAGGACCTCAATAGACATTTTTCAAAAGAGGAAATCCAAATGGCCAACAGACACAAGAAAAAATGTTCAAGATCCCTAGCAATCAGGGAAATGCAAATCAAAACCACAATGAGGTTTCACCTCACCCCAGTCAGAATGGCTCACATTCAGAAATCCACCAACAATAGATGCTGGAGAGGATGTGGGGAAAAAGGGACACTAATCCACTG
Organism: Sylvilagus floridanus; assembly: GCA_949820135.1. Classification (NCBI taxonomy): domain Eukaryota; kingdom Metazoa; phylum Chordata; class Mammalia; order Lagomorpha; family Leporidae; genus Sylvilagus; species Sylvilagus floridanus. The sequence continues at coordinate 147,055,862 of OX463244.1, read as the reverse complement.
TTGGTGGGAATGCAAACTGGTGAAGCCACTATGGAAGTCAGTCTGGAGATTCCTCAGAAACCTGAATATAACCATACCATTCAACCCAGCCATCCCACTCCTTGGAACTTACCCAAAGAAAATTAAATTGGCAAACAAAAAAGCCGTCTACACAGTAATGTTTATTGCGGCTCAATTCACAAAAGCTAAGACTTGGAACCAACCCAAATGCCCATCAACAGTAGACTGGATTAGGAAATTATGGGGCATGTACTCTACAGAATACTATACAGCAGTCAAAAACAATGAAATCCGGTCATTTGCAACAAAATAGAGGAATCTGGAAAACAGCATGCTGAGTGAATTAAGTCCCAAAGAGTCAAATATCATTTGTTTCCCTTGATTGGCGACGACTAACTGAGCACCAAAGGAGAAACCTGTTGAAGTGAAATGGACACTATGAGAAACAGTGACTTGATCAGCTCTTGTGCTGGCTGTTGTTGTACAATGTAATACTTTATCCATGGTAGTATTTTTTTTTTCTTTATCCTAGTACTAGTGGTTGAACTCTGTAATTAACACACAATTATTCTTAGGTGTTTAAATTTTAACTGAAAAGTGATCCCTGTGAAATATAAGAGTGGGAATAAGAGAAGGAGGAGATGTACAATTTGGGACATGCTCAATCGGAACTGCCCCAAATGATGGAGTTAGAATTGTGCCAGGGAATTCCAATACAAACCCTTCAAGGTGTCATGTACCAAGGCCATCTCATTAGTCCAAGTGATCAATTTCAGCTCACAATTGATCACACTGATAGGTCTAAGAGTCAAAGGGATCTCACAAACAAGACTAGTGTCTGCTAATACTAACTGATAGAATGAAAAAGGGAGAGAATGATCCAACATGGGAAGCAGGATACACAGCAGACTCATAGAATGGCAGATGTCCTAAATAGCACTCTGGCCTCAGAATCAGCCCTTAAGGCATTCGGATCTGGCTCAAGAGCCCATGAGAATATTTTAGGCATGGAAAGCTAAGACATCCTGAAACAAAAAAAAGAAGACCTAAATGAAAGATCACTGCGAGTGAGATCCCAGTGGAAAGAGCGGGGCCATCAAAGAAGGAGGTGCCTTTCTCTGAAGGGAGGAGAGAACTTCCACTTTGACTATGACCCTGTCAGAATAAGATCGAAGTCGGCGAACCCTAAAGGCTTCCATAGCCTCGGCAACTCATGACTAGAGTCTAGGGAGATTACTGACGCCATAAACAAGAGTGTCAAATTGTTAAATCAACATCAGGAGTCACTGTGTACTTACGTCTCATGAGGGATCTGTCCTTAATGTGTTATCCAATGAGAAATAATGCTATTACTAGTACTGAAACAGTATTTTTACACTTTGTGTTTTTGTGTGGGTGTAAACTGATGAAGGCTTTACATAGTATATACTGAATCGATCTTCTGTATATAAAGATAATTGCAAATGATTAAAAAATCTTGGTGTTAAATTGGAAATTGCATAGATAATTAATCAATTCTTTAAAAAAATCATGTAGGATCTCTGTCCTTAATGTGCTGTACATTGTGAATTAATACTATAACTAGTACTCCAACGGTATTTTCACTTTGTGTCTCTATGTGAGGGCAAACCGTTGAAATCTTTACGTAATATGTACTAAAGTGATCTTCTGTGTATAAATAGATTTGAAAATGAATCTTGATGTGAATGGAAGGGAAGAGGGAGCGGGAAAGAGGAGGGTAGTGGGAGGGAGGGAAGTTGTGTTGGGGGGAGCCATTGTAATCCATAAGCTGTACTTTGGAAATTTATATTCTTTAAATAAAAGCTTTATATTAAAAAAAAAAAAAGGTTAGGGTTAGTGTTATGGCTAGGGCTAGTGCCAGGAATAGGGTTAGGCATTGAGTTAGGGTTAGTGTTAGGGCTAGTGTTAGTTTAGGGTTGTGGGTTAGGTTTAGGGGTAGGATTAGGGTTGGGTTTGGGGTTGTGGTTGCGGTTTGTGTTAGAGTTAGGGTTAGGTCTATGTTTAGGGCTAGAGTTAGGGCTAGGGCTATGGCTAGGGTTAGGGCTAGGGTTATTGTTAGGGCTAGGGCTAGGGTTAGGGTTTGGGTTAGGGTTAGGGCTAGGGCTAGGTTTAGGGTTAGGGTTAGGGTTAGGGCTAGGATTAGGGCTAGGGTTAAAGCTAGGGCTAGTGTTAGGGTTACACTTAGGGTTAGGGCTAGTTCCATGGCAAGGGCTAGAGTTAGGTTTAGGGTTAGTGTTAGGGCTAGGTCTAGGTTTATGGTTAGGGTTAGGGTTGGTGTTAGGGTTAGGGTTAGGGCTAGGGCTAGGGTTAGGGTTACGGTTAGGGCTAGAGCTAGGGCTAGTGTTAAGGCTAGGGTTAGGTTGAGGGCTCGGGCTACGGCTAGGGTTAGGGCTACGGCTAGGATTAGACTTAGTGCTGGGGTTTGATTTATGGCTAGGTTTAGCATTAGGGTTAGGGTTTGTGCTAGGGCTAGGGCTAGGTCTAGGCTAGAGGTAATGTTAGGGTTAGGGTTAGGATTAGTGCTAGGGTAATGCTAGGCCTAGGACTAGGGTTAGTGTTTTTTTAGGTGTGGGTAATTGTTAGGGCTAGGGTTAGGGTTAGGGCTAGGGCTAGGGCTAGGGCTAGGGATAGGGATAGGGTTAGGGTTAGGTCTTGGGCTAGGGCTAGGGTTAGGGTTAGGGTTAGGTTTAGGGCTAGGGTTAGGGTTAGGTTTAGGGCTAGGGTTAACATTAGGGTAGGGTTAGGTTTAGTGCTAGGGCTAGGGCTAATCCTAGGTCTAGAAGTAATGTTAGGGTTAGCGTTAGGGTTAACGCTAGGGCTACGGTTATGTTTAAGGGTTAGGGCTAGGGTTAGGGTTAGGGTTCAGGCTAGTTCTCAGGCTAGGTCTAGTGTTAGGGATAGGGCTAGGGTTAGGATTAGGTTTAGGGATAGGGCTAGGGCTAGGGCTAGGGTCAGGGTCAGGGTTAGGGTTAGGGCTAGGGTTAGGGTTAAGGTTAAGATTAGGGCTATGGCTAGGGATAGGGTTAGGGTTAAAGCTAGGGTTAGGGTTACAGTTAGGGTTAGGGCTAGGTCTAGGACTAGGTTTAGGTTTAGGGTTAGAGCTAGGGCTAGGGTTAGCGCTAGTGCTAGGGCTAGGGTTAGGTTTAGGGTTAGGATTAGGGCTAGGGCAAGGTTTAGGTTTAGGGCTAGTGTTAGGCCTAGGGCAATGGCTAGGTTTAGGGTTAGGTTTAGGGTTATGGCTAGTGTTAGGGTTAGGATTAAGGTGAGGGCTAGGGTAGGGTTAGGTCTAGAGCTAGTTTTAGGGTTAGGGTTAGGTCTAGGGTTAGGGTTAGGGTTAGGCTTAGTGTTAGTGTTAGGCCCTGGGCTATGGCTAGGTTTAGGGTTAGGGTTAGAGCTAGGGCTTGAGTTACGATTAGGGCTAGGTTTAGCCTTAGGGCTGGGGTTAGGGTTAGGTCTAGTGTTACGGTTATGTCTAGGTTTAGGGCTAGGGCTAGGACTAGGATTAGGGTTAGGTTTAGGGCTAATTTTAGTATTAGGGTTAGTGCTAGGACTAGGGCTAGGTTTTGGGTTTGGGTTAGGGCTAGTGGTCGGGTTAGGTTTAGGGTTAGGGTTATGGCTAGGGTTAGGGCTGGGGCTAATGCTAGAGTTAGGATTAGGGTGAGGTTTAGAGCTAGTGCTAGGACTAGGGCTAGGGTTTAGGTTAGGCTTAGGATTAGGGCTAGGGCTAAGTCTAGGGTTAGGGTTTGGGTTAGGGCTAGAGTTAGTGTTATGGTTAGGGTTATGGCTAGTGCTAGGGCTCGGGTTAGGTTTAGGGATAGGGTTAGGGCTTGCGCTAGGGCTAGGGTTAGTGTTAATGTTAGGTTTCGTCCTAGGGCTAGGGCTAGGATTAGTATTAGGGTTAGTTTTAGGGTTAGGGCTAGGGTTACGGTTAGGGTTAAGGTTAGGGCTAGGGCTAGGGTTAGACTTAGTGCTGGGGTTTGATTTATGGCTAGGGTCAGGGTTAGGGTTAGGGATTGTGCTAGGGCTAGGGCTAGGTCTAGGCTAGAGGTAATGTTAGGGTTAGGGTTAGGATTAGTGCCAGGGTAATGCTAGGCCTAGGACTAGGGTTAGTGTTTGGTTTAGGGTGTGGGTAATTGTTAGGGCTAGGTTTAGGGTTAGGGTTACGGTTAGGGCTAGGGTTAGGGTTAGGGTTAGGCTTAGGTTTAGGTTTAGGGCTAGGGTTAGGGTTAGGGTTAGGGCTAGGGTTAGGGTTAGGGTTAGGGCTAGGGTTAGCATTAGGGTGGGGTTAGGTTTAGTGCTAGGGCTACGGCTAATCTTAGGTCTCGAAGTAATGTTAGGGTTAGGGTTAGGGTTAAGGCTAGGGCTACGGTTAGGTTTAAGGGTTAGCGCTAGTGTTAGGGTTAGGGCTATGGCTTGTTTAGGTTTAGGGTTAGGGTCAGGTTAGTGCTAGTGTTAGGGCTAGGGCTAGGGCTAGGGCTAGGGCTAGGGTTAGGGTAAGGGTTAGGGTTCTGGCTAGTTCTAGGGCTAGGTGTAGTGTTAGGGTTAGGGTTAGGGTTAGGATTAGGATTAGGGATAGGCCTAGGGCTAGGGCTAGGGTCAGGGTCAGGGTTAGGGTTAGGGCTAGTGTTAGGGTTAGGGTTAGAGTTAGGGTTAGGTTTAGGGCTAGGACTACTCCTAGGCTAGGGTTAGGTTTAGGGTTAGGGCTAGGGCTATGGCTAGGGTTAGGGTCAGGGCTAGGGTTAGGGCTAGGATTAGGGTTAGGGCTAGGGTTAGGTTTATGGCTATGCTTAGGGCTAGGGCTATGGCTAGGGTTAGGGCTAGGGTTAGGGTTAGGGCTAGGGTTAGGGTTAGGGTGAGGGCTAGGGCTAGGGCTAGGGCTAGGGCTGGGGTTAGGTTTAGGGTGAGGGCTGGGCTAGTTCTAGGGCTCGGGCTAGGTTTAGGTTTAGGGTTAGGACTAGGGCAAGGGTAGGGTTAGGGTTAGGGTTGGGGTTGGATGTGAGGTTGGGATGAGGTTAGGGTTAGGGTTAGGTTTAGGGCTAGGGCTAGTCCTAGGCTAGGGTTACTTTTAGGGTTAGGGCTAGGGCTATGGCTAGGGTTAGGGTCAGGGCTAGGGTTAGGGCTAGGATTAGGGTTAGGGATAGGGTTAGGTTTATGGCTATGCTTAGGGCTAGGGCTATGGCTAGGGTTAGGGCTAGGGTTAGTGTTATGGCTAGGGTTTAGTTTTAGGGTTAGGGTGAGGGCTAGGGCTAGGGCTAGGGCTGGGGTTCGGGTTAGGGTTAGGGCTGGGCTAGTTTTAGGGCTAGGGCTAGGTTTAGGTTTAGGGTAAGGACTAGGGCAAGGCTAGGGTTAGGGTTAGGGTTGGGGTTGGATGTGAGGTTGGGGTTGAGGTTAGGGTTAGGGTTAGGTTTAGGGCTAGGGCTAGGGCGAGGGTTAGGGTTAGGGTTAGGGCTAGGGCTAGGGCTAGGTTAGGGTTAGGGTTAGGGCTAGGGCTAGGGCTAGGTTTAGGGTTAGGTTTAGGGCTAGGGTTAGGGTTAGGGTTAAGTTAGGGTTAGGGTTAGGGAATGGGCTAGCATTAGAGTTAGGGCTAGGGTAAGGGTTATGGCTAGGGTTAAGGGTAGGGCTAATGCTAGAGTTAGGATTAGGGTAAAGTATAGAGCTAGGTTTATGTTTAGGGTTAGGGCTAGGGTTAAGGTTAGTGTTAGGATTAGGGCTAGACCTAAGACTAGGGGTGGGTTTTTGGTTTAGGGCTAGAGTTAGGGTTAGGGTTAGGGTTACGGTTAATGCTAGTGCTAGGGCTAGGGTTAGGTTTAGGGTTAGGGTTAGGGCTAGGGCTAGTCCTAGGCTAGAATTAGGTTTAGGATTAGGGCTAGTACTATGGCTAGTGTTAGGGTTAAGGTTAGCATTAGGGCTAGGATAGGGTTAAGGGCTAGGGTAGGGTTAGAATTAGTTTTAGGTCAAGGGCTATGGCTAGGGTTAGGGCTAGGATTAGGTTTAGGCCTAGGGCTAGGTCTAGGGTTAGGGTTAGGGTTAGGGTTAAGTTTAGGGCTATGGCTAGGGATAGGGTTATTGTTATGGCTAGGGTTAGGGTTAGGGTTAGGGCTAGGGTTTAGGTTAGGCTTAGGATTAGGGCTAGGGCTAAGGCTAGGGTTAGGATTTGGGTTAGGGCTAGCGTTAGTGCTAGGTTTAGGGTTTTGTTTAGTGCTAGGGCTAGGGTTAGTTTTAGGGATTGGGTTAGGGCTTGCGCTAGGGCTATGGTTAGGGTTAGGGTTAGGTTTAGGCCTAGGGTTAGAGCTAGGGCTAGGGTTAGTGTTAGGGTTAGTTTTAGGGTTTGGGCTAGGGTTAGTGTTAGGGTTAGGGTTAGGGCTAGGGCTAGGGTTAGACTTAGTGCTGAGGTTTGATTTATGGCTAGGGTGAAGATTAGCGTGAGGGTTTGTGCTAGGGCTAGGGCTAGGTCTAGGCTAGAGGTAATGTTAGGGTTAGGGTTAGGATTAGTGTAAGTAATGCTAGGCATAGGGTTAGGGTTAGGGTTAGGGCTAGGGTTAGGGTTAGGGCTAGGGCTAGGGCTAGGGCTAGGGTTAGGGTCAGGGTCATGGTTAGGGTTAGGGCTAGGGTTAGGGTTAGGTTTAGGGTTAGGGTTTTGTTTAGGGCTAAGGCTACTCCTAGGCTAGGGTTAGGTTTAGGGTTCAGGCTAGGGCTATGGCTAGGGTTAGGGTCAGGGCTAGGTTTAGGGCTAGGATTAGGGTTAGGGCTAGGGTTAGGTTTATTGCTATGCTTAGGGCTAGGGCTATGGCTAGGGTTAGGGCTAGGGTTAGGTTTAGGGCTAGGGCTAGGGTTAGGGTTAGGGTTAGGGCTAGGGTTAGGGTTAGGGCTTGGGCTAGTACTATGGCTAGTGTTAGGGTTAAGGTTAGCGTTAGGGCTAGGATAGGGTTAAGGGCTAGGGTTAGGTTTAGAATTAGTTTTAGGTCTAGGGCTATGGCTAGGGTTAGGGCTAGGGTTAGGGTTAGGGCTAGGGCTAGGTCTAGGATTAGGGTTAGGGTTAGGGTTAAGGTTAGGGCTATGGCTAGGGAAAGGGTTAGGGTTAAGGCTAGGGTTATGGTTATGGTTAGGGTTAGGGCTAGGTCTAGGGCTAGGGTTAGGGTTAGGTTTAGGGCTAGGGTTAGCGCTATTGCTAGTGTTAGGGTTAGGGTTAGGGTTAGGGTTACGTCTAGGTCTAGTGTTACGGTTAGGTCTAAGTTTAGGGCTAGGGCTAGGACTAGGATTAGGGTTAGGCTTAGGGCTAATTTTAGTATTAGGGTTAGTGCTAGGGCTAGGGCTAGGTTTTGGGTTTGGGTTAGGGCTAGTGGTCGGGTTAGGATTAGGGTTAGGGTTATGGCTAGGGTTAGGGCTGGGGCTAATGCTAGAGTTAGGATTAGGGTGAGGTTTAGAGCTAGGGCTAGGACTAGGATTAGGGTTTAGGTTAGGCTTAGGATTAGGGCTAGGGCTAAGTCTAGGGTTAGGGTTTGGGTTAGGGCTAGAGTTAGTGTTATGGTTAGGGTTATGGCTAGTGCTAGGGCTCGGGTTAGGTTTAGGGATAGGGTTAGGGCTTGCGCTAGGGCTAGGGTTAGTGTTAATGTTAGGTTTCGTCCTAGGGCTAGGGCTAGGATTAGTATTAGGGTTAGTTTTAGGGTTAGGGCTAGGGTTACGGTTAGGGTTAGGGTTAGGGCTAGGGCTAGGGTTAGACTTAGTGCTGGGGTTTGATTTATGGCTAGGGTCAGGGTTAGGGTTAGGGATTGTGCTAGGGCTAGGGCTAGGTCTAGGCTAGAGGTAATGTTAGGGTTAGGGTTAGGATTAGTGCCAGGGTAATGCTAGGCCTAGGACTAGGGTTAGTGTTTGGTTTAGGGTGTGGGTAATTGTTAGGGCTAGGTTTAGGGTTAGGGTTACGGTTAGGGCTAGGGTTAGGGTTAGGGTTAGGCTTAGGTTTAGGTTTAGGGCTAGGGTTAGGGTTAGGGTTAGGGCTAGGGTTAGGGTTAGGGTTAGGGCTAGGGTTAGCATTAGGGTGGGGTTAGGTTTAGTGCTAGGGCTACGGCTAATCCTAGGTCTCGAAGTAATGTTAGGGTTAGGGTTAGGGTTAAGGCTAGGGCTACGGTTAGGTTTAAGGGTTAGCGCTAGTGTTAGGGTTAGGGCTATGGCTTGGTTTAGGTTTAGGGTTAGGGTCAGGTTAGTGCTAGTGTTAGGGCTAGGGCTAGGGCTAGGGCTAGGGCTAGGGTTAGGGTAAGGGTTAGGGTTCAGGCTAGATCTAGGGCTAGGTCTAGTGTTAGGGTTAGGGTTAGGGTTAGGATTAGGATTAGGGATAGGCCTAGGGCTAGGGCTAGGGTCAGGGTCAGGGTTAGGCTTAGGGCTAGTGTTAGGGTTAGGGTTAGAGTTAGGGTTAGGTTTAGGGCTAGGGCTACTCCTAGGCTAGGGTTAGGTTTAGGGTTAGGGCTAGGGCTATGGCTAGGGTTAGGGTCAGGGCTAGGGTTAGGGCTAGGATAAGGGTTAGGGCTAGGGTTAGGTTTATGGCTATGCTTAGGGCTAGGGCTATGGCTAGGGTTAGGGCTAGGGTTAGGGTTAGGGCTAGGGTTAGGGTTAGGGTGAGGGCTAGGGCTAGGGCTAGGGCTGGGGTTAGGTTTAGGGTGAGGGCTGGGCTAGTTCTAGGGCTCGGGCTAGGTTTAGGTTTAGGGTTAGGACTAGGGCAAGGGTAGGGTTAGGGTTAGGGTTGGGGTTGGATGTGAGGTTGGGATGAGGTTAGGGTTAGGGTTAGGTTTAGGGCTAGGGCTAGTCCTAGGCTAGGGTTACTTTTAGGGTTAGGGCTAGGGCTATGGCTAGGGTTAGGGTCAGGGCTAGGGTTAGGGCTAGGATTAGGGTTAGGGATAGGGTTAGGTTTATGGCTATGCTTAGGGCTAGGGCTATGGCTAGGGTTAGGGCTAGGGTTAGTGTTATGGCTAGGGTTTAGTTTTAGGGTTAGGGTGAGGGCTAGGGCTAGGGCTAGGGCTGGGGTTCGTGTTAGGGTTAGGGCTGGGCTAGTTTTAGGGCTAGGTTTAGGTTTAGGGTAAGGACTAGGGCAAGGCTAGGGTTAGGGTTAGGGTTGGGGTTGGATGTGAGGTTGGGGTTGAGGTTAGGGTTAGGGTTAGGTTTAGGGCTAGGGCTAGGGCTAGTGTTAGGGTTAGGGTTAGGGCTAGGGCTAGGGCTAGGTTAGGGTTAGGGTTAGGGCTAGGGCTAGGGCTAGGGCTAGGTTTAGGGTTAGGTTTAGGGCTAGGGTTAGGGTTAGGGTTAAGTTAGGGTTAGGGTTAGGGTAAAGTATAGATCTAGGTTTATGTTTAGGGTTAGGGCTAGGGTTAAGGTTAGTGTTAGGATTAGGGCTAGACCTAAGACTAGGGGTAGGTTTTTGGTTTAGGGCTAGAGTTAGGGTTAGGGTTAGGGTTACGGTTAGGGCTAGTGCTAGGGCTAGGGTTAGGTTTAGGGTTAGGGTTAGGGTTAGGGCTAGGGCTAGTCCTAGGCTAGAATTAGGTTTAGGATTAGGGCTAGTACTATGGCTAGTGTTAGGGTTAAGGTTAGCATTAGGGCTAGGATAGGGTTAAGGGCTAGGGTTAGGGTTAGAATTAGTTTTAGGTCAAGGGCTATGGCTAGGGTTAGGGCTAGGATTAAGTTTAGGCCTAGGGCTAGGTCTAGGGTTAGGGTTAGGGTTTCGGTTAAGTTTAGGGCTATGGCTAGGGATAGGGTTAGTGTTAAGGCTAGGGTTAGGGTTAGGGTTAGGGCTAGGGTTTAGGTTAGGCTTAGGATTAGGGCTAGGGCTAAGGCTAGGGTTAGGATTTGGGTTAGGGCTAGCGTTAGTGCTAGGTTTAGGGTTTTGTTTAGTGCTAGGGCTAGGGTTAGTTTTAGGGATTGGGTTAGGGCTTGCGCTAGGGCTAGGGTTAGGGTTAGGGTTAGGTTTAGGCCTAGGGTTAGAGCTAGGGCTAGGGTTAGTGTTAGGGTTAGTTTTAGGGTTTGGGCTAGGGTTAGTGTTAGGGTTAGGGTTAGGGCTAGGGCTAGGGTTAGACTTAGTGCTGAGGTTTGATTTATGGCTAGGGTGAGGGTTAGCGTTAGGGTTTGTGCTAGGGCTAGGGCTAGGTCTAGGCTAGAGGTAATGTTAGGGTTAGGGTTAGGATTAGTGCTAAGTAATGCTAGGCATAGGGTTAGGGTTAGGGTTAGGGCTAGGGTTAGGGTTAGGGCTAGGGCTAGGGCTAGGGCTAGGGTCAGGGTCAGGGTTAGGGTTAGGGCTAGGGTTAGGGTTAGGTTTAGGGTTATGGTTTTGTTTAGGGCTAGGGCTACTCCTAGGCTAGGGTTAGGTTTTGGTTCGGGCTAGGGCTATGGCTAGGGTTAGGGTCAGGGCTAGGTTTAGGGCTAGGATTAGGGTTAGGGCTAGGGTTAGGTTTATTGCTATGCTTATGGCTAGGGCTATGGCTAGGGTTAGGGCTAGGGTTAGGTTTAGGGCTAGGGCTAGGGTTAGGGTTAGGGTTAGGGCTAGGGTTAGGTTTATTGTTAGGGTGAGGGCTATGGCTAGGGCTAGGGCTGGGGCTGATGTTAGGGTTAGGGTTAGGGCTGGGCTAGTTCTAGGGCTAGGGCTAGTTTTTATTATAGGGTTAGGACTAGGGCATGGCTAGGGTTAGGGTTAGGGTTGGGGTTGGATGTAAGGTTGGGGTTGAGGTTAGGGTTAGGGTCAGGTTTAGGGCTAGGGCTAGAGCTAGGGTTAGGGTTAGGGTTAAGGCTAGGGCTAGGGTGAGGTTTATGTTTAGGGCAAGGCTAGGGCTAGGGTGAGGTTTAGGTTTAGGGTTAGGGTTAGTGCTAGCTCCAGGGCCAGGGCTAGGTTTCGGTTAGGGTTAGGGTTAGGGCTATGGCTAGGGTTAGGCCTAGGGTTAGGGTTAGTTTTAGGGCTAGGTTTAGGATTAGGTTTAGGGCTAGGGCTAGGGTATTGTTTAGGGTTAGGTTTAGGGCTAAGGATAGGGCTAGGTTTAGGGTTAGGTATAGGGCTAGTGTTAGGGTCAGGGTTAAGTTAGAGGTAGGTTTAGGGAGTGGGCTAGGGTTAGGGTTAGGACTAGGGTTAGGGTTATGGCTAGGGTTAGGGCTAGGGCTAATGCTAGAGTTAGGATTAGGGTAAAGTATAGCGCTAGGTTTATGTTTAGGGATAAGGCTAGGGTTAAGGTTAGTGTTAGGATTAGGGCTAGAGCTAAGACTAGGGGTAGGGTTTGGTTTAGGGCTAGCGTTAGGGTTAGGGTTAGGGTTAAGTTTAGGGCTAGTGCTAGGGCTAGGGTTAGGTTTAGGGTTAGGGTTAGGGTTAGGGCTAGGGCTTGGGCTAGGGTTAGGGTTCGTGCTATGGCTAGGGCTATGTCTAGGGTTAAGGTTAGGGTTAGGCCTAGGTCTAGGGCTAGGGTTTGGGTTAGGGTTAGGGCTAGGGTTAGGGTTAGGGTTAGGTCTAGGGTTAGGATTAGAGTTAGGGTTAGGTTTAGGCTAGGGCTAGGGTTAGGGCTGGGGTTAGGGTTAGGGTTAGGGTTAGGTTTAGGGTTAGGGCTTGGGCTAGTACTATGGCTAGTGTTAGGGTTAAGGTTAGCGTTAGGGCTAGGATAGGGTTAAGGATAGGGTTAGGTTTAGAATTAGTTTTAGGTCTAGGGCTATGGCTAGGGTTAGGGCTAGGGTTAGGGTTAGGGCTAGGGCTAGGTCTAGGATTAGGGTTAGGGTTAGGGTTAAGGTTAGGGCTATGGCTAGGGAAAGGGTTAGGGTTAAGGCTAGGGTTATGGTTATGGTTAGGGTTAGGGCTAGGTCTAGGGCTAGGGTTAGGGTTAGGTTTAGGGCTAGGGTTAGCGCTATTGCTAGTGTTAGGGTTAGGGTTAGGGTTAGGGTTAGGGTTACGTCTAGGTCTAGTGTTACGGTTAGGTCTAGGTTTAGGGCTAGGGCTAGGACTAGGATTAGGGTTAGGTTTAGGGCTAATTTTAGTATTAGGGTTAGTGCTAGGACTAGGGCTATGTTTTGGGTTTGGGTTAGGGCTAGTGGTAGGGTTAGGTTTAGGGTTAGGGTTATGGCTAGGGTTAGGGCTTGGGTTAGGGTTAAAGCTGGGGTTAGCCTTTTGGCTAGGGTTAGGTTTAGTGCTAGGGCTAGGACTAGGGCTAGTCCTAGGTCTAGAAATAATGTTAGGGTTAGGGTTAGTGTTAGGGCTTAGTGCTAGTGCTAGGGCTAGGGCTAGGTTTTGGCTTTGGCTTAGGGCTAGTGGTAGGGTTAGGGTTAGGTTTAGGGTTAGGTTTATGTTTAGTGTTAGGGCTGGGGATAATGCTAGTGTTAGGATTAGGGTGAGGGTTAGGGCTAGTGTTAGGTTTAGGGTTAGAAATAGGTTTAGGGCTAGGACTAGGACTAGGGGTAGGGTTAGGGTTTGTTTTAGGGTTAGGGCTAGTACTATGGATGGAGTAGGGTTAAGGTTAGCGTTAGGGCTAGGATAGGGTTAAGGGCTAGGGTTAGGTTTAGAAATAGTTTTAGGTCTAGTTCTATGGCCAGGGTTAGGGCTAGGGTTAGGGTTAGGGTTAGGGCTAGGTCTAGGTTAGGGTTAGGGTTAGGGTTAAGGATAGGGCTATGGCTAGGGATAGGGTTAGGGTTAAGGCTTGGGTTAGGGTTATGGTTAGGGTTAGGGCTAGGGCTAGGGCTAGGGTTAGGGTTAGGATTTGGTCTAGGCTTAGGGTTAGGGTTAGTGTTAAGGCCAGGGCTACGTCTAGATTTAGGTTTAGGGTTACGGTTAGAGCTAGGGCTTGAGTTAGGATTACGGCTAGGTTTAGCCTTAGGGCTGGGTTTAGGGTTAGGGCTATGTTTAGCGTTAGGTTTAGCGTTAGGATTAGGTCTAGGGCTAGGGTTAGGGTTAGGGCTAGGTTTAGGGCTAGGGCTAGGGCTAGGGTTAGGGCTAGGGCTAGGGTTAGGGTTAGGGTAGGGTTAGAGCTAGAACTTGAGTTAGGATTACGGCTAGGTTTAGCCTTAGGGCTGGGCTTAGGGTTAGGGCTATGTTTAGCGTTAGGTTTAGCGTTAGGGTTAGGTCTAGGGCTAGGGTTAGGGTTAGGGCTAGGTTTAGGGCTAGGGCTAGGACTAGGGCTATGGTTAGGGTTAGGGCTAGGTTTAGTATTAGGGTTAGTGCTAGGGCTAGGGCTAGGTTTTGGGTTTTGTTAGGGCTAGTGTTCGGGTTAGGGTTAGGGTTAGGTTTATGGCTAGGTTTAGGGTTGGGGCTAATGCTAGAGTTAGGATTAGGGTGAGGGTTAGGGCTAGGGTTAGGTTTAAGGTTAGGGCTAGTGTTTAGGTTAGACTTAGGATTAGGGCTAGGGCTAAGGCTAGGGTTAGGGTTTGGGTTAGGGCTAGCGATAGTGTAAGGTTTAGGGTTATGGCTAGTACTAGGGCTAGGGTTAGGTTTAGGGATTACAGTTAGGGCTTGGGCTAGGGCTAGGGTTAGTGTTAGGGTTAGGGTTAGGTTTAGAAACAGGGCTAGGGCTAGGGTTAGTGTTAAGGTTAGTTTTAGGGTTAGGGCTAGGGTTAGGGTTAGGTTTAGGGTAGGGCTAGGACTAGGGTTAGATTTAGTGCTGGGGTTGATTTATGGCTAGGGTGAGGTTTAGGGTTAGGGTTTTTGCTAGGGCTAGGTTTAGGTCTAGGCTAGAGGTAATGTTAGGGTTAGGGTTAGGATTAGTGCTTGGGTAATGCTAGGCCTAGGACTAGGGTTAGTGTTTGGTTTAGTGTGTGGGTAATTGTTAGGGCTAGGTTTAGGGTTAGGGTTATGGTTAGGGTTAGGGCTAGGGCTAGGGCTAGGGCTAGGGTTAGGGTTAGGATTAGGGTTAGGGCTAGGGCTAGGGTTAGGGTTAGGGTTAGGGCCAGGGTTAGCATTAGGGTAGGGTTAGGTTTAGTGCTAGGGCTAGGGGTAATCCTAGGTCTAGATATAATATTAGGGTTAGGTTTAGGGTTAATGCTAGGGCTACGGTTAGGATTAAGGGTTAGGGCTAGCGTTAGGGTTAGGGCTATGGCTAGGTTTAGGTTTAGGGTTAGGGTCAGGGTTAGGGCTATTGTTAGGGCTAGGGCTGGGGCTAAGGCTAGGGTTAGGGTAAGTTTTATGGTTCGTGCTAGTTCTAGGGCTACGTCTAGTGTTAGGGTTAGGGCTAGGGTTAGGATTAGGATTAGGGATAGGCCTAGGGTAGGGCTAGCGTCAGGGTCAGGGTTAGGGTTAGGGGTAGGGTTAGTGTTAGGGTTAGGTTTAGGTTTGGAACTAGGGCTAGTCCTAGGCTAGTGTTAGGTTTAGGGTTTGTGCTAGGGCTATGGCTAGGGTTAGGTTCAGGGTTAGGGTTAGGGCTAGGGTTAGGGTTAGGGCTAGGGTTAGGGTTAGGGTTAGGGCTAGGGTTAGGGTTAGGGTTATGGCTATCACTAGGGTTAGGGCTAGGGTTAGGGTTAGGGCTAGGGTTAGAGTTAGGGTTAGGGCTAGGGTTAGTGTTAGGGTAAGGGTTAGGGTAAGGGCTAGGGTTAGGGTTAGGGTAAGGGCTAGGGTTAGGTTTAGGGTTAGGTTGAGGGTAAGGGCTAGGGCTAGGCTTAGGGCTGGCGTTAGGGTTAGGGTTAGGGCTGGGCTAGTTCTAGGACTAGGGCTAGGTTTATGTTTATGATTAGGACTAGGGCAAGGCTAGGGTTAGGGTTAGGATTGGGGTTGGATGTGAGGTTGGGGTTGAGGTTAGGGTTAGGTTTAGGTTTAGGGGTAGGGCTAGGGCTAGGGTGAGGTTTAGGTTTAGGGTTAGGGTTAGTGCTAGCTCTAGGTCCAGGGATAGGTTTGGGTTAGTGTTAGGGTTAGGGCTAGGGCTAGGCTTAGGGCTAGGGTTAGAGTTAGGTTTAGGGCTAGGTTTAGGATTAGGTTTAGGGTTAGGGCTAGGGCTAGGTGTAGGGTTAGGTTTAGGGCTAGGGTTAGGGTTAGGGTTAAGTTAGGGTTAGGGTTAGGGTTAGGGCTAGGGTTAGGATTATGGCTAGGTTTAGGGTTATGGCTAGGGTTAGGGCTAGGGCTAAAGCTAGAGTTAGGATTAAGGTAAAGGATAGAGCTAGTTTTAGGTTTAGGGATAGGGCAAAGCTAAAGTTAGGTTAGGATTAGGGCTAGAGCTAAGAAAAGGGGTAGGGTTTGGTTTAGGACTAGCATTAGGGTTAGGGTTAGGGTTAAGGTTAGGGCTATGGCAGGGATAGGGTTAGGGTTAGGGCTAGGGTTAGTGTTAGGGCTAGGGTTAGCGCTAGTTCTAGGGCTAGGGTTAGGTTTAGGGTTCTGGTTAGGGCTAGGTTTAGGGCTAGGGCTAGGACTAGGGTTAGGCCTAGGGCTATGGCTAGGTTTAGGGTTAGGTTTAGGGTTATGGCTAGTGTTAGGGTTAGGATTAGGGTGAGGGCTAGGGCTAGGTTTAGGGCTAGGTTTAGGGTTAGGGTTAGGTCTAGTTTTAAGGTTAGGGTTAGGGTTAGGTTTAGGGCCAGGGCTATGGCTAGGTTATGCTTAGGGTTAGGGTTAGAGCTAGGGCTTGATGGGGATTAGGGCTAGGGTTAGCCTTAGGCCTGGGGTTAAGGTTAGGGCTAGGTCTAGGGTTAGGTTTATGGTTAAGGTTACGTCTAGGTCTAGGGTTAGGGTTAGGGCTAGGTTTAGAACTAGGACTCGGACTAGGGTTAGGCCTAGGGCTATGGCTAGGTTTAGGGTTAGGTTTAGGGTTATGGCCAGGGTTAGGGTTAGGATTAGGTTGAGGGCTAGGGCTAGGGCTAGGGCTAGGTCTAGGGCTTGGTTTAGGGTTAGGGTTAGGGCTAAGTCTAGGGCTAGGTTTAGGGTTAGGGTTAGTGTTAGGGCCAGGGCTATGGCTATGTTTAGGGTTAGGGTTAGGTTTAGAGCTAGGGCTTGAGTTAGGATTAGGGCTAGGGTTAGCCTTAGTGCTGGGGTTAGGGTTAGGACTAGGGTTAGGGTTTGGTTAGGTTTAGGATTATGGTTAGGTCTAGGGCTAGGGTTAGTTTTAGGGCTAGGTTTAGGGCTAGGGCTAGGACTAGAGCAAGGGTTAGGTTTAGTGCTAGGTTTAGTATTAGGGTTAGTGCTAGGGCTAGGGTTAGGGTTTGGGTTTGGGTTAGGGCTAGTGGTAGGGTTAGGGTTAGGGTTAGGGTTATGGCTAGGGTAAGGGCTGGGGCTAATGCTAGAGTTAGGATTAATGTGAGGGTTAGGGCTAGGGCTAGGGCTAGGGCTAGGGCTAGGGTTAGGTTTAGGATTAGGGCTAGGGCTAAGGCTAGATTTAGAGTTTGGGTTAGGGCTAGCGTTAGTGTTAGGGTTAGGGTTATGGCTAGTGCTAGGGCTAGGGTTAGGTGTAGAGATAGGGTTAGGGCTTGGGCTAGGACTAGGGTTAGGGTTAGTGTTAGGTTTAGGTTTAGGGCTAGGGCTAGGGCTAGGGTTAGTGTTAGGGTTAGTTTTAGGGTTAGGGCTAGGGTTAGGGTTAGGGTTAGGGTTAGGATTAGTGTTAGGACCAGGACTATGGCTAGGTTTTAGTTTAGGGTTAGGGTTAGAGCTAGGGCTTGTGTTAGGGTTAGGGATAGGGTTAGCCTTAGTTCTGGGTTAGGGTTAGGGCTAGGGCCAGGGTTAGACTAAGTGCTGGGGTTTGATTTATGGCTAGGGTGAGTGTTAGAGTTAGGGTTTGTGCTAGGGCTAGGGCTAGGTCTAGGCTAGAGCTAATGTTAGGGTTAGGGTTTGGATTAGTGCTAGGGTAATGCTAGGCCTAGGACTAGGGTTAGTGTTTGGTTTAGGGTGTGGGTAATTGTTAGGGCTAGGTGTAGGGTTAGGGTTAGGGTTAGGGTTAGGTCTAGGGCTAGGGCTAGGGCTAGGGCTAGGGCTAGGTTTAGGTCTAGGGCTAGGGCTAGGGCTAGGGTTAGTGTTAGGGTTAGGGCTAGGTTTAGGCTTAGGGTTAGGGCCAGGCTTAGCATTAGGGTAGGGATAGGTTTAGTGCTAGCCCTAGGGCTAATCCTAGGTCTAGAAGTAATGTTAGGGTTAGGGTTAGGGTTAACGCTAGTGCTACGGTTAGGTTTAAGGGTTAGGGCTAGTTTTACTGTTAGGGCTATGGCTAGGTTTAGGTTTAGGGTTAGGGATAGGTCTAGGGTTAGGGTTAGGGTTAGGGTTAGGGTTAGGATTAGTGTTAGGACCAGGACTATGGCTAGGTTTTAGTTTAGGGTTAGGGTTAGAGCTAGGGTTTGTGTTAGGGTTAGGGATAGGGTTAGCCTTAGTTCTGGGTTAGGGTTAGGACTAGGGTTATGGTTAGGGTTAGGGTTAGGGATATGTCTAGCGCTAGGTTTATGGTTAGGGCTAGGTTTAGTATTAGGGTTAGTGCTAGGGCTAGGGCTAGGTTTTGGCTTTGGTTTAGGGCTAGTGGTAGGGTTAGGGTTAGGGTTAGGGTTAGGGTTAGGGTTAGGGTTATGGCTAGGGTTAGGGCTGGGGCTAATGCTAGTGTTAGGATTAGGGTGAGGGTTAGTTCTAGGGTTAGGTTTAGGGTTAGGGTTAGGTTTAGGGCTAGTCTTAGGGTTAGGGCTAGGGCTAAGGCTAGGGTTAGGGTTTGGGTTAGGGCTAGTGTTAGTGTTAGGGTTAGGTTTATGGCTAGTGCTAGGGCTAGGGTGAGGTTTAGGGATAGGGTTAGGGCTTGGGCTAGGACTAGGGTTAGGGTTAGGGTTAGGTTTAGGCCTAGGGCTAGGGTTAGGGCCTAGTTTAGGGTTACGTTTTGTTTAGGGCTATGTCTAGGGCTAGGGTTAGGGTTAGGGTTAGGTTTAGAGCTAGGGCTAGGGTTAGCTCTAGTGCAAGGGCTAGGGTTAGGTTTAGGGTTAGGGTTAGGGCTAGGGCAAGTTTTACGGTTACGGATAGGGTTAGGCCTAGGGCTATGGCTAGGTTTAGTGTTAGGTTTAGGATTATGGCTAGGGTTAGGGTTAGGATTAGGGTGAGTGCAAGGGCAAGGTCTAGGTCTAGGGTTAGGGTTAGGTCTAGGCTTAGGGTTAGGGTTAGTGTTAGGGCCAGGGCTACGGCTAGGTTTAGGGTTAGGGTTTGGGTTAGAGCTAGGGCTTGAGTTAGGATTATGGCTAGGTTTAGCCTTAGGGTTAGGGTTAGGGTTAGGGTTAGGGTTAGGGTTAGGGCTAGGGCTAGGTCTAGGGTTAGGGTTAGGGCCAGGGCTATGGCTAGGTTATGGTTAGGGTTAGGGTTAGAGCTAGGGCTTGAGTTAGGATTAGGGCTAGGGTTAGCCTTAGGGCTGGGGTTAGGGTTAGGGCTAGGTCTAGGGTTAGCGTAAGGATTGAGGTTACGTCTTGGGCTAGGGTTAGGGTTAGGGCTAGGTTTAGGGCTAGGGCTAGGACTAGGGTTAGGCCTAGGGCTATGGCTAGGTTTAGGGTTAGGTTTAGGGTTATGGCTAGGGTTAGGGTTAGGATTAGGGTGAGGGTGAGGGCTACGGCTAGGGATAGGGTTAGGTCTAGGGCTAGGTTTAGGGTTAGTGTTAGGTCTAGCCTTAGGGTTAGGTTTAGGGTTAGTGTTAGTGCCAGGGCTACGGCTAGGTTTAGGGTTAGGGTTAGGGTTAGAGCTAGGGCTTGAGTTAGGATTAGGGCTAGGGTTAGCCTTAGGGCTGGGCTTAGGGTTAGGGCTAGGGTTAGGTTTAGGGTTAGGGCTAGGGTTTAGGTTAGGCTTAGGATTAGGGCTAGGGCTAAGGCTAGGTTTAGGGTTTGGGTTAGGGCTAGCGTTAGTGTTAGGGTTAGCGTTATGGCTAGTGCTAGGGCTAGGGTTAGGTTTAGGGATAGGTTTGGGGCTTGGGCTAGTGCTAGGGTTAGGGTTAGGGTGAGGTTTAGGCCTAGGTCTAGGGCTAGGGCTAGGGTTAGTGTTAGGGTTAGTTTTAGGGTTAGGGCTAGGGTTAGGGTTAGGGTTAGGGTTAGGTCTAGAGCTAGGGTTAGAATTAGTGCTGGGGTTTGATTTATGGCTAGGGTGAGGGTTAGGTTTAGGGTTTGTGCTATGGCTAGGGCTACGTCTAGGCTAGAGGTAATGTTAGGGTTAGGGTTAGGATTAGTGCTAGGGTAATGCTAGGCCTAGGACTAGGGTTAGTGTTTGGTTTAGGGTGTGGGTAATTGTTAGGGCTAGGTTTAGGGTTAGGGTTAGGGTTAGGGCTAGGGCTAGGGCTAGGGCTAGGGTTAGGGTAAACGTTAGGTTTTGGGCTAGTTCTAGGGCTAGGTGCAGTGTTAGGGTTAGGGCTAGGGTTAGGATTAGGATTAGGGATAGGCCTAGGGCTAGGGCTAGGGTCATGGTCTGGGTTAGTGTTAGGGTTAGGGTTAGGTTTAGGGCTAGGGCGAGTCCTAGGTTAGGGTTAGGTTTAGGGTTACGGCTAGGACTATGGCTAGGGTTACGGTCAGGGATAGGGTTCGTGGTAGGATTAGGGTTAGGGCTAGCTTTAGTGTTAGGGTTAGCGTTATGACTAGTGCTAGGGCTAGGTTTAGGTTTAGGGATAGGGTTGGGGCTTGGGCTAGTGCTAGGGTTAGGGTTAGGGTGAGGTTTAGGCCTAGGTCTAGGGCTAGGGCTAGGGTTAGTGTTAGGGTTAGTTTTAGGGTTAGGGCTATTTAGGGTTAGGGTTAGGGTTAGGTCTAGGGCTAGGGTTAGACTTAGTGCTGGGGTTTGATTTATGGCTAGGGTGAGGGTTAGGTTTAGGGTTTGTGCTATGGCTAGGGCTACGTCTAGGCTAGAGGTAATGTTAGGGTTAGGGTTAGGATTAGTGCTAGGGTAATGCTAGGCCTAGGACTAGGGTTAGTGTTTGGTTTAGGGTGTGGGTAATTGTTAGGGCTAGGTTTAGGGTTAGGTTTAGGGTTAGGGTTAGGGCTAGGGCTAGGGCTAGGGCTAGGGTTAGGGTTAGTTCTAGGGCTAGGGCTAGGGCTAGGGTTAGGGTTAGGGCTAGGGTTAGGGTTAGGGTTAGGGCTAGGGTTAGCATTAGGGTAGGGTTAGGTTTAGTGCTAGGGCTAGGGCTAATCCTAAGTCTGGAAGTAATTTAGGGTTAGGGTTAGGGTTAACGCTAGGGCTACGGTTAGGTTTAAGGCTTAGGGCTAGGGTTACGGTTAGGGCTATGGCTAGGTTTAGCTTTAGGGTTAGGGTCATGGTTAGGGTTAGTGTTAGGGCTAGGGCTGGGGCTAGGGCTAGTGTTAGGTTAAGCGTTAGGTTTTGGGCTAGTTCTAGGGCTAGGTGCAGTGTTAGGGTTAGGGCTAGGGTTAGGATTAGGATTAGGGATAGGCCTAGGGCTAGGGCTAGGGTCATGATCTGGGTTAGTGTTAGGGCTAGTGTTAGGGTTAGTGTTAGGTTTAGGGCTAGGGCTAGTCCTAGGTTAGGGTTAGGTTTAGGGTTACGGCTAGGACTATGGCTAGGGTTACGGTCAGGGATAGGGTTCGTGGTAGTATTAGGGTTAGGGCTAGGGTTAGGGTTAGGGTTAAGGTTATGTCTAGGGCTATCGCTAGTTTTAGGGCTAGGGTTAAGGTTAGGGCTAGGGTTAGGGTTAGCGTTAGGGTTAGGGTTAAGGTTAGGGCTAGCGTTAGGGTTAGGTTTAGGGCTAGGGTTAGGTTTAGGGTTAGGGTGAGTTCAAGGGCTAGGGCTAGGGTAGGGCTGGGGTTAGGGTTAGGGTTAGGGCTGGGCTAGTTCTAGGACTAGGCTAGGTTTAGGTTTAGGGTTAGGACTAGGGCAAGGCTAGGGTTAGGGTTAGGATTGGGGTTGGATGTGAGGTTGGGGTTGAGGTTAGGGTTAGGGTTAGGTTTAGGGCTAGTGCTAGGCCTAGGGTTAGCTTTAGGGTTAAGGCTAGGGCTAGGGTGAGGTTTAGGTTTAGGGTTAGGGTTAGTGCTAGCTCTAGGTCCAGGGATAGGTTTGGGTTAGGTTTAGGGTTAGGGCTAGGGCTAGGCTTAGTGCTAGGGTTAGGGTTGATTTAGGGCTAGGTTTAGAATTAGGTTTAGGGTTAGGGCTAGGGCTCGGTGTAGGGTTAGGTTTAGCGCTAGGGTTAGGGTTAGGGTTATGTTAGGGGTACGGTTAGGGAAAGGGCTAGGGTTAGTGTTAGGGCTAGGGTTAGAGTTATGGCTAGGGTTAGGGCTAGGGCTAATGCTAGAGTTAGGATTAGGGTAAAGGATAGAGCTAGGTTTAGGTTTAGGGATAGGTCTAGGGTTAAAGTTAGTGATAATATTAGGGCTAGAGCTAAGACAAGGGTTAGGGTTTGGTTTATGGCTAGCCTTAGGGTTAGGGTTAGGGTTAAGGTTAGGGGTAGTGCTAGGGCTAGGGCTCGGGCTAGGGTTAGGGTAGGGTTAGGGTTCATGCTGTGGCTAGGGCTATGTCTAGGGTTAAGTTTAGGGTTAGGCCTAGGGCTAGGGCTAGGATTAGG